>CABHPQ010134125.1:0-32995 GCA_902168405.1 Peromyscus aztecus
GTTTAAGATTAAGAACTGGTTTTAAATTGACCCTTTGGCCTCTGGAGCAAATTCAATTGTAACTTTCCCCACCCCTTTCTCTTCTTCCAGGTCAATTAAAAGAAGAACTGTAATTCTTGAAGATAACTGGGCAGTTTTTTTTTAACTATAGAAGTTGAGGTGAAGTGGAGGTTTAGACAAGTCTTCAGTTTGTTGACACAGCAGCAGACCACCATTTTCAGTGAAGCTACCCTCACCCCTTCTTTTTTGGTGTCCTTGACAAAAATTAAATGTTACATCATTGTAACTCATATTCCGTGTGGTTTTAGGATACAGTAATGGCATAAACTTTCATGTGCTCTGCCTAAAAGACAGAACCACCAAACTCAACCATTACACTGAACCTTGGGCATCTTGAATTGAGAAAAAAGCCTTATTTTAATACAAATACCTGAAGAACCCAAGAAAACAAGATTGTCCTCAGAAGTCAGCTTATGATTAATATTCTTTATTATTAGAAGCAAAATGAGAAATTTTGTTTTTGTGTTATTTTCAGTTATATCCTAAGGTATAACTAAACCAAAACCAATTTGCACAAATCTATTGAGTAAGAAAATTCATCTTCGGAAAGTAAACATTTTTTAAGGGAGTCATAAGTATTTGTATACATTGCCCCTTTCTCTTCAAATTAGCAACTGAGTGCAACATGCCAATTGCAGACTTAATTATTTAAAACACCAGTGTAGCCATGGAAAACCTACAGTCCAATTTCTCCTTAGTTCAGGGTTCAAGTAAAAAACTGAATGGAATGGAGGATGATGGCAGCCCTCCTGTGAA
Organism: Peromyscus aztecus; assembly: GCA_902168405.1. Classification (NCBI taxonomy): domain Eukaryota; kingdom Metazoa; phylum Chordata; class Mammalia; order Rodentia; family Cricetidae; genus Peromyscus; species Peromyscus aztecus. The sequence goes on from CABHPQ010134125.1 coordinate 817, forward strand.
GAAAATGATGACAGACATTCATGCCAATGGGAAAAGGCTAGCCAAGGTGAAGAAGGAACATTTGGATGACTGTGGAGACGAAGCAGTGGAGGCCAGTGGAGAGCATGCTCAGCGAAACTGTGCTTCCATTCATGAAACTTTAAATTTAAACCCCAGTCTGAAACACACACTGGCGCAATTCCATCTAAGTAGTCAGAGCTCTTTAGGTGGACCAGCAGCATTTTCCGCTCGCTATTCCCAAGAAAGCATGTCACCGACTGTGTTCCTGCCTCTTCCGTCTCCTCAGGTTCTTCCTGGCCCTCTTCTCATTCCTTCTGATAGCTCCACAGAGCTCACCCAGACTGTTTTAGAAGGGGAGTCTATTTCTTGTTTTCAAGTTGGAGGAGAAAAGAGACTCTGCTTGCCCCAAGTCTTGAATTCTGTCCTCCGAGAATTTTCACTCCAGCAAATAAACACAGTGTGTGATGAGCTATACATATATTGTTCAAGGTGTACTTCAGACCAGCTTCATATCTTAAAGGTCCTCGGAATACTTCCATTCAATGCCCCATCCTGTGGGCTGATCACATTGACGGACGCACAAAGACTCTGTAATGCTTTACTGCGGCCACGGACTTTTCCTCAAAATGGTAGCATACTTCCTGCTAAAAACTCTTTGGCTCAGTTAAGGGAAACCGGCAGTGCCTTTGAAGTCGAACACGAGTGCTTAGGCAAATGCCAGGGTCTCTTCGCACCTCAGTTCTATGTCCAGCCTGACGCTCCCTGTATCCAGTGTCTGGAGTGCTGTGGGATGTTTGCGCCCCAGACGTTCGTCATGCATTCTCACAGATCCCCCGACAAGAGAACTTGCCACTGGGGCTTCGAGTCGGCCAAGTGGCACTGTTACCTTCATGTGAACCAAAAATACCTAGGGACGCCGGAAGAAAAGAAACTGAAGATAATTTTAGAAGAAATGAAGGAGAAGTTTAGCATGAGAAATGGAAAGAGACCCCAATCAAAGGCAAGTTCCTTTTTTTAGGTAGTGGTTTTGAATAGTGGTAATGGTTTCTTAATTTTGTGTCTGTCGCTTGGTATTATGAAGGTAATGCTTCAGCTAAGTCATGTAACAACAGAAACCCATGAGTGTCATGCTTGCGAAGTTTTAGCCATGATGTCTTTTTCTGTATATTTTCTCATCTGAGAAAACTAGAATCATTCCCATTTTACAGGTAAGAGAATGAGTCTCAAATGACTTTTTCTAAACTGGGAGGCATTGTGCCTCTTTGGCCGATCTCTTTCACACATCCTGCTTCTTGCCTAAATCTGTTGCCTAGGACTCAGAATCCTTTGCACTTTGGTGTTCTGTTATCTCCTTGCAAATGATACAGCTAGCTCAAACTGGCCTGGTGGTAGGCTCAGAACTCTGCTTTTCCAAGCAAGCTACACCAGTGGTTTTTGTGCTTGGAGATTGGGGAGTGATCTGTACTCAAGTCAAATTAAGACATTTAGCTGAGTAATTTGGTACTAGTAACCAGGATTTTGGGATTTTTTGTTTGTTTGGTTTTGGTTTTTCAAGACAAAATTTCTCTGTGTATCCCTGGCTGTCCTGGATCTCCTCCCTCTGTAGACTAGGCTGGCCTGGAACGCACAGAGATTTTCCTGCCTCTGCCTCCTGAGTGCTGGGATTAAAGGTGTGTGCTACCACTGCCTGGTTTAGGATTTTGTTTTTAATACAAAAGAAAGGAATGCTTTTGAAAAACTGTGACACAGAAGCAGAATAAAGGTTATTTCAGATTAACGAAATATTACTATAACAAGCTATCTATAAAAGCTATCGGCCAAGAGATCTTATGCATTACCCTTTCCACAGCATTGCCTGGCAGGCTAAGATAACTAATTAAGATTTGCATGCCTGGGTGAAAGACAAGGTTTGGAGTGGTAAGCTTTGATGTGACTCTACCTTTTTCTGCTTGGTTTAAAATTAGTATGTAATATACCTAGTACTCTTTAAAATGTATTGAGCATTACTTTGGAGCTGTTTTTTATGTATAATTTTATTGAATTCTTGTGACAGAAGATTGGCCACCTTTTAAGAACTTTAAAGTTTTCAACTACTTAGGGTTTTTTTTTTTTTTTTCCCCATTTGAAATACCACTTTATTTACAGAAGAAAGTTTATCAACTAACTCAAGGTTGTTCACAGCAGAACTAGGTAGGCTTAAATTGTAATTTAATATTGGGTGTTCAGTGCTTGTGCTTTTGAGGGAACTTCAGTGTCTTCTAAGGCAGTGGTTTGCTCAACATGGAGAGAATTAAATTTAGACTTTTCCTTAGGGTACCTTGCTGCTTTCCCAAAAGTTCTCTCTGAAATTCCTTGCTGGTGCGCACTAGATAAGTTTTATTCTTCAGATGCAGTGTTAACTGGTTTTAAAGCAGGATTGACTTGATGCCATTACTTCAGAGTGTGAAACTTGCCTATAGCTCTGTTCATGTAGGGCTGGAGTTCCTGCTCAGAGATCTGTATTTGAAAGTGAAGGATGCTCCGTTTGGTAACTCTGTCTCACCCCAGCTAATTAGGCCACACTACCCTTAACATGTCTGACCGGTGGTAGTGTTTGCCAGGGACTCCTGCTCTGGTCTTCGCTACTCTTGACAAGCGTTCTTAGAAGCACCTGTTCTGTGCTTGGGTGAAACCATCTGAGTTTGTTTTGAAAAGATAAATTTACTGAAAAACTTGAAACTGTCCGTCCCTTGGGATACAGTAACACAGATACATTTCTATTTGGTTTTGGGAAGGTATGAGAGCTCCCCTCCTTCTTCTTTTAGTTATTTTGTTTTGTTTTTCTCAGAGTTTGCTGGAGGTTTTGTACCATGTTGTTTCCACTTTTACATGAATTGATGGAAGTTAGGGGAATTTAAGAAAATTCATCAAACCTTTTAGAAAAAAAATTGAGGTTTGTATTTAACACCTGCTTAAGCAGTTTTTAAAATGCTGTTACTGAACATTTGAAACTCTCCTCCTCTAGACATGGAGAGGTAGCTTTGAAGGATCTGTGAGGGAAGTGACTTGGACTCTTCCTGTTAGATGTGGCTGGTGTGTAACTGGCGGCTGCTAGAAGGAGCTGAAGGGAGATCTGACTTCCAGGCTAGACAGTTCCCTGGAGCAGCAGAAGCTGCGTTTGAGGAATAGTACTAGAACTTAGCTTAGCACATGCATTCCTCTTAAATTCTTTCTGGACTCCACGAAACGGGGAAAGTAGTAGGGTTGGAGAGCCTGTGTCAGCATTCTGAGAGTCAGGGAATTTTAGTTGTTGGTTGTCAGACAAACCAAATTGATGAGGAAGCTCATTTAAAAAAAATCAAGTCTTTTGTTTAACACAAAGACTGTGCTGAATATTTTAACCTTCTATATGAAGAAAATTATATTTAGTGTGACCAGTGTAATTTGATATGGTTTATGTGGTCAAAATACTGGTATGGGATTAAAATACAAAGAAACCTAAAAATATAGGCACTTGTTGGAAATCTAGCAACTTATTTTAAAGGCCAGAAATATATTAGTAATGATCAACAAGCTACTTATTTGCATAACTGTTTAATTTGCATAGTTAGCTATATTTAGATTCTAAGATAAAGTGGGATAAGGTTAAGTGTTCTTAGAGGAGAACTGAGTTTATTCTTTGTAGAAACTAAAATATTTTGGACCCTTTCTAAGGTTATCAGAAATGTGCATGATAGGTCTGGGCACATAGTTCGGTTGGTAGAGAGCTCGCCTGACCTGCACAAAGCCCTGGGTTTGAGCCCAGCACTGCATCAGCCAGGGATGGTGATGGCACCTGAGTCCCTGTGTTTGGGAAGTGGAAGTAGGAGAGTCATCCTTGGCTAGAGAGAGATTGAGACCTTGTCTCAAAAGAAAAAAAGGGCATATAATTCTGATATGCTTGGGTTGCACTATAGAATAGGTATTTCCAGACTCTGATGATAGGGTTTTTTGGTGTGCTTTTTATTTTAAAAAATGGTTGTTGTGTTTTAGAATGCGTAGCTAATATGCAAAAATAGTGTTTTCCTAATTCTTTTTCACCTCGTAAGTCGGTATTCAGACAGGTAAGAATCAGACCAGCTGAGTTTCTGCTTCTAGAACAAGGCTAGCAAGTATGCCATTGGCGGATAAACCTGAAGGGTGAGGCTTAACACTGTTTTCAAGCAGGTAAGAAGAGGTCATTTTTAGTTAGCCGATAACAGAATTGTAGGGATTCTTCACTGTAACACTGGACTGACCATCTCTAATTCACTAGTTAAGAATGGTGTATCCCAGGCTGGAGAGAGAAGAGCACTGGTTGCTCTTAGGGAGGACACAGCTTTGTTTCTCAGCACCCACATGGCAGCTCATAACCATATGTAACTCCAGTCCCAGGGGATCTAAAGCCCTTTTCTGGCCTTTGAAGGCAGCAGGCACATAAATATATTCAAACAAACACTCATACACATAACACATAAGAATTTTTTTAAAAGGGTGGTGTATGCCCTTGAAGTTTATTAAAATAAAGATTTCTAAGTACTCTTAGCACAATAGTATAGTTTTAACTTTATGCAACTAAGGGAATATTGGTGTTTAGGTTATCTGTGATGCAGACAGATGTCCGAAGGATAAACAACTGGAAAGTCTTTTCTCCTGCTTGGTAAAGAAAGTGCTTAGCTTGTGTTAGCTCTGGGTTGAGCTACAGGTCCCCCTCCCTGAAAACATTAACATTTCACTCCTTTAGTTTTGCACTTTTGTTTCTTCAGTGATCACTGGAACATATTTCTCCTCTTTTGCAGGGTGCTGGATGTTTAGGAAACATGTTTCTTGTTATAACCCAAATGATGTAAGCAATTTTTTGTAATATTTGGTATTCATTAATTTTTTGGTCAAACCCAAGGCTTTGCCTTTGCGAGGCATGTGTGCTACCACTGAGGTAGGAAACTTTCCTAGCCCAAGGATTTTTGTTCCCCAAGATGGGATTTTTCTGTGTAGCCCTGGCTGTTCAGGAATTTGCTCTGTAGACCAGGCTGGCATAGAACTCAGATCTGCCTGCGTCTGCCACCTGAGTGCTGGGAATTAAAGGCATGTGCCACCACCACCCAGCAGGATTTTATTTTTTTTTTTAAATAATGACTTAACCTTTGAAAATGTCTATAGTTTATATATACAACTTAGTATAACTCATCAAATAAGAGAATGAATGTGAAAGCATTTTGGAAGTTGAAAGCCCTTTCGTATAGAAATATCAGATGGTATTGAATGATTACTGAAATATTAATATGTACATGGAAATTCCTCCCAAACATCTTCATTTACCAAACATGTAAAACAGGTCTGTCATAAGAAACAGAAAGATTTAAAATTATATAGACTGATAGACTGCAACCCAAGCAGGTATGTGGATTGGTTCCTTGGAGATGGTGCCCATTTCCAGTGTGGTTGAGATCCCCTTGAGGTTTCGGACAATGGAGCCCAGCACAGACGTGTTTGGATTAGTCAGAGTTTGTTTGGTATACCATTTTCTTGGACAGTGAGTCTTGATAGGGAGTTTATAGTGATGAGTTTTCAGAGTTTATTTTAATAGTAGGGGTTCCCTGATTTTATTGTTAAGGGAATAGTCCTCCCATGGTTTTAATAAAAATAGGATGTATTAATTTTTTAACCTAAAATGGAATTGTTAGTGTTTTTTTTTTTTTAAAGACATGCTAAAAAAAGTTAGATGTTGATTCTTTTTATTTTGAGTTCCTTCCCATACAACTTCTCATGTGTGTACTTTTTCTCATGTGGGGCTCCATGAGAGACATAAGCCCTGCAGAGGTTGCCCAGGGAGCTGGCTTTTCAGTTCTCCTGAGAAGAGAGAAGAGCTCACTGTCCCAGTGTGCGGAAAAGGGTCAGTGCACGTCAGTTCACCTCGTACAGTGAGTGGAGAAGGACAGGAGGGAGGAACATGAAGTCATTTTAGTAGGTCATTAGCATTTAAAAAGCCAACATAAAATAGAAAAAAATAGAAAATTTGGGATATTATACATAGTAAGGCCAATTTTCTTTTTGTATTGATAGTATTTGTATTTCTTTTTGTATTGATAGAACAGTATTTGAAGGCCCAAATCAGACCATGTTTTTTAAATGCATGTGTTCAACTAAGGTAGAAAAATAAAGCTTTACATTTATTTTTAATTTTAAAAGAACAGGGGGACAAATGGAGTACTAATAAGAGGGTAGATGGAATGCAGTGATATCAATAATAGCAAATGTAAATGATCTAAACACCCCAGTTAATGGCCAGATTTACTAGATTGGCTAAAAGTCCCACAATTATGTACCACTGAAAAGAAAACCATTTCAGGGGCTGGAGAGATGACTCTGGTTAAGATCACTGGCTGCTCTTTCAGAGGACCCTGGTTCAATTCCCAGCACCCACATGGTCGCTCACAACTGTCTGTAACTCCAGTATCTGATGCCCTCACACAGACATACATGCAGGCAAGACACCAGTGCACATAAACAAACAAACAAATAAATAAATAAATAAAAAGAAAACTATTTCAGATATAGAGTCAGTGAAGTTAAAAGTTGAAGCACGGAAAAAGATGGCACCTCTGAAATCTTACAAAGAATTATTTTGGGTCTGGAGAGCTGGCTCAGGGGTTGGAACATTTACTGCTTTTGCAGGAGACCTGGGTTTGGTTTCCCACAGATGGTGATTTACAGCCAGTTCCAGAGGCTCCATTACCCCTTTGCCCTTCTGGTACCCATCCATCCATGCAGAAAGCCTTAGATTTGTACGTTAAACATCTTGACAGATATTTCAGTTAAAAATATGGTTGTGGCGTTGAGATTGCTGCCTTTCCTAGCTGGCTTCAGCTGCCAGGGTTGTCTGAAGGAGTCTGAATTGGGGGATTGCCTCAGTCAGTTTGGCCTGTGGCTTGTCTTTGGGGCATTTTGTGGAAGCAAGGAAGCTGAGCCAGCCGGCTTTCCTGCTTCAATGGTTTCTGCTACGGTTCCTGCCTGAGTTGCTGTCCTTAGTGTCCTAGTGGTGGATGTGGGTTGGAGGCGAAAGTTCCAGAAACCCTTTCCTTCACCCTGAGCTGCTCGGGTCAGTGTTTGTCGCAGTGACAGAAAGCAAAGGAGAACTCTGCGTGACTGTCTGAGGGTGTGGCTCAGTGCTGGAGGCTTGACTGTGTGTGCACGGCTCTGGGCTTTGAGCCCAAGCTCTTGGGGGAGGGGCAGACGTTGATGTTTGTAGTTTCCTGTGTAAAGTTTATAGCAATAATTACAGCATACAATTTTATTTTCTTAATTTCTTTGTTAATCCCTTGAGAAGAGTTTTTTTTTTTTTTTTTCTTTTTGGTTTTTCGAGACAGGGTTTCTCTGTGTAGTTTTGCGTCTTTCCTGGATCTCGCTCTGTAGACCAGGCTGGCCTCGAACTCACAGAGATCCACCTGGCTCTTGACAAGAGTTTTATCAGTTCAAGTTGCAAAGGAGAGCTGGGTTACTAACCACCCACATGAAGTTTAAGATCATGACTACATATTTATTATAGTAGTAGCCTTTGCTTTCCAGCTGGGCTTTGTCAGCTGTGTGGGGAGTGTGCTCTTCAGTGTGAGCAGCAGGCATTAATGTCACTCCTGTATCCATGGGATCAGCCCTTGATAAGTTAATACAGGTGCTTAGCTCGTGGAGCTTCAGTTTTGCATCAGGTTCATTCTCAAACAAGGGAGGCAGAAACCTAAGCCTGAAAGCTCTCAGAGTCGCTATTTGCTACCTCGTAACACAGTTTTATTCCTGTTGTTGACAGGCTCATTCACTGCGTGCTGGCCACCCTGAGGGAACTGGATACCATCTGAGGGATTGGGTTTCTCTTAGTAAAAGTTGTTGGCAGCTCTTGGGCAGGAGGTGCTTTGTATACTTCTGAAATCATTTATTGACCACGTGAATGTCTTTGTTATATAGAGTATAAAGACCCAGGGGTATCACTTCATACCAAGGAGGTATTTCTTAAGCAGTAGTGTCTAGGTTATCTAGTGGTATCTTTGGTAAGGCTGCTGACCATTTATGTTGAACGTATTACATGATGATGTGCATTTAATGTGCATTGTATTTTATTTTTTATATAAGCATTCCATTGAGACTGTTAAACTTACCGGCTGGAGTACTGTCTTTGAACACAAGAATTTAAAAATGATTATTATTTATAGCATTTTTTAACCTTTATGTGTGTGGGTGTTTTGTCTGAATGTGTGTCTATACATCACTTGATATGTGTGCCTGCAGAAACCAGCAGAGGGTGTCAGACCCACTGAGACTGCAGTTACACATACTTTACCGTGTGGGTTCTGCAAGAGAAGCCGCTTCTCTTAACCACTAAGCCATCTTTCCACCCCCATTTGTAGCCTCCCCGCCCCCGCCCCGCCCCGCCCCCAGACAGGGTTTCACTGTGTAACAGCCTTGGCTGTCCTGGAAGTAGCTCTGTAGATCAGGCTGGCCTCGAACTCAAGAGATCCACCTGCCTCGCCTCTGGAGTGCTGGGATTAAAGGTGTGCACTTGCCTGGCATATCTGTAGCATTTTTAAAAAATTCTGCTTTTAAAAGATTTTTTGGGGCCAAAAGATGACAGTGGGTAAGGGCATTTGCCGTCAAACCTGATGACCTGAGTTCAGTCTCCAGGTTACACAGGTAGAAGGAGAGAACTGTCTCATGAAAATTGGCTTTTGAAAACATGCGCGGGCACGCGCACACACACACACACACACACACACACTCACTTACATTCAACTCACACAAACACACTTGTATTTTAAATATGGCGCAGCGGCCCCTGGGCGGGTGGAGCCGAGGGGCATGGCGGAAAGTCACTCCCACCATGCAGATGCTACTCAAAGTGTAGTTTTATTAAGGGGGAGAGGGAAGGGAGAAGAAAGAGAAAACGGGCGGGGGCTGAGAAAGAAGAGAAAGAGAAGGGGGAGAAACAAGAAGAGGTACACACCACCTGTACACACCACCTCGTGGAGGGAGGGGGGAGGGAGAGGGAAAGAGGAAGTGGGGGAGGGGCTTTTTCTTAAAGGGGACTTTAGCAAGATGACGTCAGGACGCTGGGCGGCCCAAGGTATTGCCTGCTTATTGGCCGGGTCCCCAAGGAGTGGATCTGAATGCTAACACATAGTTTCATATTCTAAATGTAAAATCATTAAAAACTTTAAAAATGTCTTTTGATTTTTATTGGGGTTTTGGAAGTTCCACGAACATTTTAAAGCATTGTCCCATTTTTTAAAAAAAAGATAACCAGTGTTCTTCACTACAAATTAAAGAGTATAATATTAATCTGATGTTATAATTAAAATCGAGCATACCACTTAAAAGCCAAGTTTATTCTTGAATGTAAGTCTAATACTCATAAAGACTTCAGTGTAGTTTGAATACAAATAGCTTTGAGCAGGTGGATGTGCTTTTGTATTTAAAGTGGTACCAAAAATTCTTTTTAAAAAATGAAGTCAGTTTCCCTAAATTATGTCATTGTGAAAATATAAGCATGCATCATTTGTTAGGCTATCTAATTATGCAAGGACTGTGTGTATAAAGTATCAGAGTTAAGATGCAGAAGGTTAGGGAAACTGAAAATTTTCCCCAAGTTTTGTTTATTAAAAATGAAATTACTGAATATTTTGGAATCCTTTAAATTTTGCTTTCATAGGTGTTATTTTGGTGTCTAGTAGAAAAAGAACCTTTGGATTGAAATAATGTATTTGAAACTTTGCTTGTGTGTGAAAAGGTGCCATCTGTTCATTTTGAGGTAGACGATGGTGGGGCAGTTCAGTGGTGGAAGCATTTTAAAACAGAAAGACTGCCTTAAACTACTAAATGATGTCCTTCTCTGTCTGCCAACTGTAGAATGCACATTGTTTTAATGTTTAAGTACAGAAAGGAGTAAATTGTCCCACATTGAGTGGTAAGATAAAAGGCTTCCATTTTGATATCTAATTTGTATTTCTGATCAGGAGCATTACTGCTTTTCCATTTAATTATATTCTTTTTTCTGAAAACCTAATTTGTATGTTGACACAAATGTAGGCTTAGGAGAGAAAATCTGGCGTGTCTGTGAATGTTTCGTTTTGTAATGTGTGCTTAATTGTTTTTAACATGTAGTTAGGATAATTTGTTAGATGTGTTTATGGCTTACCACAGCATTTTGGGCAAAATTAACTTGCAGTACTTTATCACTGCTGGCATTGTGCATTTTCTTAGGATTTGTATTATTTCATTTGTACATCTGAGAAAATGCAACCAAACACGTTCGGCTCCCCTTGTGCTCCGTGCAGGAGAAGGTGCCAGATGTGGCTGTCTTTGGAGTTGGTGGTCAGTAACCTTGTACTGCTCCCTCCTTCTTTGTCCTGGCCTCCTTTCCTCTGTCAGTGCTGGAGATCAAACCCACAGCCTCACAGATGCTAGGCAGACACTCTGCCGTGGAACCATTGCAGCTTGCTCTTTGCCACAATAACTGTCCAGTGCTATCCTGAATTACTGAGCTACCCTGTCATTCACAATCACTCAACAAATACTGCATGGTAGGCGTGGTGCTAGGCATTGAAATACAAAAGCAAAAATGTGCTGGACCTGAAGTTACTGTTCAGAATCTGGATAGCCATTTACTAGGGTGAAACTGGGAATTTAGACATTGGCTAGAGACAATACGAGATAATCGTTAAAGGGAGTATTCTAGTTAGCTTTAGTTGTCTGCTTGACGTAGTTCAAGTTATCTGAGGGAACCTCACTTGGGGCATTGTCCAGATCAGATTGCCTTGTGTGGGACTTACCTGTGAGGCATTTCCTTGATGGCTAATTGATGTAAAAGGTCTCATCCACTGTAGGCAGTATCAGCCATAGGCAGGAGATCTTGTGCTGTATAAGAAAGCTAGCTGAGCAGAGGTCAGGGAGCAAGACAGTAAACAGCCTCCTCTGTGGGTGTCTGCTTCAGTTCCTGCCTCAAGTTCTTGTCCTGACTTCCCATAGTGATGGACTACTAACTGGAAGTGTGAGCCAAATAAATCCTTTCCCCAGATTGCTTTTAGTCATGGTATTTATTTAGCGCAGCAGAAAGCAGTCTAGGACATGGGATTTGCTCAGAACCTGTGGTCTGTGACTCTGTTGGTTGATTGATGTGAGACTAGGAAATAAAGAATAGAAATTGAGAAGTTGGTCTCTGATTCTGTTGGTTGATTGATGTGAGAATAGGAAATAAAGAATAGGAATTGAGAATGAATGTTTATAAATAAACAAATGCAGCTACTTAAGGAGATGTTTCAGAATTAGAGAAATTGCTGAAATAAAGGCATCACCAGGCACGGTGGCTCAAGCCTTTAATCCTAGTACTTGGGAAGCAAAGGCAATTAGATCTCAGAGTTCAAGGCCAGCCTAGTCTACATAATGAGACACTGTCTTAAATATAAAATTGAATAAAATTATCACACAAGTCAAAGTAGAATTTTGAAATGAACTTAATACTTACAGTTGTCAGATTCCAAGTCAGAGTTTTTGAAAAACTTCTGCAAGCTAGTCTGAAGATTTCAGATTTCCAGTATCTGTACTAGGAAAGCCTTTTTAATATGTGGTTCACTTGAGTGATTTTAACTTTTAAAAGTAAGTCTGAAAACGATTTAGTGGGCAGCATATCTAGAATTGTTTAATATATCAGACCAATTAAAGAGATTTTTAAAGTGAGTTTAACCAAAACATTTAATTTAATTCACGCTGTTTTAGATTCCCATGGTTTGTTAATTTACTGATGCTCATCAACACCTCTTATCAAATGGAGCTGGAATGCCAAGTGTTTTGTCTGTTAAGCTGCTCTTTTAAGAATCACAATTTAAAAAAATATAAAAGTTTTGGAAATAAATGTGCCATTTGGGTCTTTTTAACTTTTAAGGTTTATTTTTTTCTGCGTATGAATATTTTGTTTGCATGTATAGATGTAAGTGCACTACATTACATGCTTGGAACCCTTGGAGAACAGAAAAGGGTGCTGGATCCCCTAGAACTGGAGTCACAGATGGTTGTGAGCCTCTGGGTGTTGGGATGAACCTAGGTTGTCTGCAAGAGCATCCGGTACTCTAACAGCTGAGCCGCACTTCAGATCCCTAAAAATGTAAACATTTAAGATGAATGGAAGTGTTTCAAAAAGTTTAGATCTAAGTGGCATACAGAATATAATTTGATGATGTTATCTGAATTCAAGACTTAAGTACCAGCTAACCATAGTAACTTAAAGTACTGTGTGAGTCATAACACAACCGAACTGTAGTGAATGGCTTGCCCTGATCTATGCTAACACCCTCAGATTGTCTTGCTCTATAGCAATTTTCATGTTTATATTTTGTAATTCTCTTTTCTCTCAGGTTGTCAGCTGTCTGTGGACATTTCTCATTTAGTATTTGTTACCAGAAGTCAGTTCTCCTAATCTGCTGTAGGCTGAAAAACTGCAAACAATTGATTGGTTTACTTTATAAATAAGTGGTTGAGTCTCTCCAGATTCTGAATTATACATCAGAATTGTGATGTTTATTTGAATCTTATGACCATTTTACCAGCTCTGTAAAGTTTTCAGGAAAAAAAAAAGTCTATTCATAGAAGTCTTCAATGGATAACCAGCTCTTAAACCCCTTTAAAGTATTCTTTCCTTGTGATGGCTTAACAGTTAATTGGTTGCTCTTCTAGAGGACCTGGGTTTGGTTCCCACCACCCACAAGGTGGCTCACAACCATCTGTAACTCTGGTTCCAGGCATCTCAAGCCCTCTTCTGGCTTCCACAGATGGTGCATGCACACGATCCACAGACATACATGCAAGCAAAGTATTTATACACATGTAAAAAATCAAGATTAATTTATAAATATTCTTTACCACTATAATTTTGTACTTATCTGTATTTCAAATTCCTCATCCAATAATTGTTAGGAAACATACAGATCTCTCAGCAATACAAATGACCATGTTTTCATTTTTTACTTTCCTGAATTTTATTTGTTTGTTTGTTTTTTTGTTTTTTGAGACAGGGTTTCTCTGTGTAGCTTTGCGCCTTTCCTGGAACTCACTTGGTAGCCCAGGCTGGCCTTGAACTCACAGAGATCCGCCTGGCTCTGCCTCCCGAGTGCTGGGATTAAAGGCGTGCGCCACCAACGCCCGGCTTACTTTCCTGAATTTTAAAAATAGTATTTATTTATTTGGGGGAGATCATGTACCATGTCGTGTGTGGGTCAGTTCTCTTCTTCCACTGTACGGGTTCCAGAGGTTGAACTCAGCATCTCAGGCTTATGCCAAGTCTTTTAACACACTTAGCCATCTCACTCAGCCTTGCTTTTTGTTTTTCTTTTTCAAAAACTTTTTTATTGGCATTAAAGTCATTTCTGATTGTGAAGTTGTGTAAAGAATGTTTATTCTAGGAATTAGTCCTTCTGTTTTTGGCTTTTTTTGTTTTGGTCACTGGGCTGCTTGTCTGGTCTGTCCAGAGTTTCTTCATTTACATTGGTTTTTTCCATTAGCAAGATGTCTCTCAATCCAGCCCCGGAACATTCAGAGTTGATTTGACTTTTAATAAGAGCTGCATATCTTTCCTTTGTGTTCTTTCCTAACCTAAAATACTGGGACATATAAACCAGCTTCCCCAATTCTTAGTGTTGGCGACCATCCCTTGGGTGAGGAACTTTTTTTATGTGTGGTACTGGAAATTGAACTCGGAGTCTTGCGTATGCCAGGCAAGTCCTCTCCACTGAGCTGCAGCCACGGTCCTGTGTTTTCGCTGTGAGGTTCTCCATGTACTTCTGAATTGCAGATGGGGTCGGAGCCTCTCAGGCAAGAGTTGAGGAAAGTCTCCAGCTGTCCTGTTAGGCTGGCCTTCCTTTAACTCACTTTCTTGGATCTGTCAACATCCTGTCTGGCACTGCCTCAGTCTGGCATCTTTCCGCTCCCCTTTCCCTTTTCTGTCAGGGACCCTTGCTTTCTGTTTCCCACAAGAGCAGGGTAATGACTGTAATGGAATAGGTGAGGGGGTAAAATATAAAGCAAGTCAAAATAAGGAAGATGCTGGAACCATAGATAAGTCATTCTTCTAAAGTTGTTTGAAAGTATGAGTGGGGATAATGATCCTTCTTAATGGAGGGGGACATTTATTAGAATTAAGCAGAGTGTGTAACATTTTCAGCCGGTAATATTTATGAAATCACCGATTATCATCTCCCGTTCCTTTATTTATAGGTGCTTTTAAAAAGCTTTTAATATGAGGAATATGGTTTACTGATTCTTACTAGCAAGCACAGTAGTTTTAGATTGAATTGGCCAGAGTACTTACTGCTGTAGAATAGTGTCTAGTTAAAATTCTGGAAAGTGCTGTGCAAGAGTGAGAGTCAGAGTTTCTCAATGCTGTGTGTTTTCAGGGTCCTGTTCTATTATTTGAAATCGATTCCCCAAGTATGAAATGGTTTCTGTTAAGCCATGTCATTTGAATGTGCATATTAAAACTTGGGACCAGGTAGTAGCAGTCACTGAGCTTTAAGGAATGAGACATAGCCCTGTGGTAGAGTACTTAGTAGAGATAAGTCTTAAAAATATGACACTTGGTCTATGGCCCTGCCAAGTGGGCATAAGATTAGCTTCAGGGGATGGCTGTGAAGCCCAGTGGTCAGCATGCTTTTCTATCATGGCCAGGGCCACACTAGACAAAGAGAAATCATCTTTCCCTTCAGTAACTTTCCTTTCCACGTACTCCTACAGACAGATACACCATCAGGAATGGAATTGCCATCCTGGTACCCGGTTATAAAACAGGAAGGTGACCATGTATCTCAGACACATTCGTTTTTACACCCCAGGTAAGTGAGTTTTCATTTGTTTGTTTGCTTGTTTGAGATTCATTTATTAACAGCTATCTGTTAGGTACGATTCTGGGAATTAAAACTTAAATCACTTACCTTTAGGTTTCCTTATTAATTAATTACCTTTGAAGATTCAGAATTGTTTTAGACAAGTACATTAGGATTGAACACACTTTTTGCTTGTTTTTAATCATAGGGAACTTTAGCTATTTAGAAAAAAATCAAAGAGTCTAAAATGAAATGAACTATAAATTGTATTGAATATTTGCAATAATCTTTATTAAGTGTTTTTCTAGAAATACAAAATTTCTACTTTGAATCAATTTCTTTTATTTACCTTTAAGAAGTAAACTGACTCTTCAAGAGTGTGTCACTTTGTTTTTTTGTTTGGAACAGGTTCTCATTAGATAGCCCTGGCTGTCCTCCTTAGGTAGTCCAGGCTGGCCTTGAACTCATGGAAGTCTACCTGCCTCTGCCTCCTGAGTGTTGAGATTAGAGGTGTTCACCCTGTACCTGGCCATACTTTGATAATTTTAAAAACAAATGGTTTTGAAACTTGGGAGATTTTATAATAACCACATCCTTAACTATCTAGTGTTTACATTTCAATAAAAGTGTATCCCAGCTGTTAGTCTTAGCTTTATAATTCACACATGCACACAATTACCATCATAGAGTTTCCATACAGTCTTCAGGGTACTGTAAAACCCTTGAGAGGTTCTGTGTGTTTAATTGGAAAGCAGAATACTGAGTACTCAGAAGCAGAGATAAAGAGTGGTAACGTAGGTATCCTGCACAAAGAAAGGGAGATGTCAAAGGAGATTAAAGTGTAGGCCAGGGTTAGTTAAATGGCCATATCTTCATGGAAGGTTACTTAGATTATAGATTAAACTATGTAAATATCTCAAATTTATTATGTAAGGCTTGTAGATAACCTACTGAGTAATTTTATGTCAACTTTGAGAAAAGTCAGTACTTTCAGTTTTAATTTTGTATAGTTTAACATTGCTGTTTTATTAAGAATTTTAAGAGATTGCTCTGTGGGTTTGTACTGGCTGGTTTTATGTCAAGTTGACACAAGCTAGAGTCATCAGAGAGGAAGGAGCCTCGGTTGAGGAAATGCCACCATGAGATCCAGCTGTAAGGCATTTTCTCAATTAGTGATCAGTGGGGAGGGCCCAGCCCATGGTGGGTGGTGCCATCCCTGGGCTGGTGGTCCTGGGATCTATAAGAACGCAGGCTGAGCAAGCCGTGAGGAGCAAGCCAGTAAGCAGCACCTTTCCATGGCCTCTGCATCAACTGCTGCCTCCAGGTTCCTGTCCTGATTTCCTTTAGCCAAATAGACCCTTTCCTCCCCAACTTGCTTTTGATTGTGGTGTGTCATTGCAGTAATAGAAACCCTAACTAAGACAAGTTTTGATGGAAGCATTGCCTGGTAGCTGGGCAATAGTTCAAGAATGTCTTCTCTCTCTGAGGCGTATAAGAAGGTCCCTGGGATTACCTCATTGATTCAGCCTCACTGTCAGACACTGCTTACCTGTGGGTAAGAAAATAGGTGCCCAGAGTAGCCTACATCCTCTTCGCTCCCAGCAGCAAGCCTCACTGAAGTGGAGCTGTTGAAACGCTCCATGAAGAACTTCATGCCTATAGTTATTTGTGTCTTGAGACAGGATCTCATTGTAGAGCCTGGGGAATCACTATGTTGCCCAGGCTAACTTTAACTCATGGCAGCCCTCCTGTTTAGCTCCCAGGTCTTGGGATTATAAATGTGAGGAACCATAGCTGGTGTTTCATGGTTTCAGTTCTGAGGTGCTTTTGAGGGAAGAGGAAGAGACTCACTTTTTTTTTCTTCAGTATCTTTTTAGTGTTTTGAAATTACTCTCAAAAAAACAAAGATCCCTTAGAACTTTGCTGTCCTTAATTTAAGTGCTGACTTTTTTTCTAAGAAATCTTTTCTGTGACCTCCAGTCTTTGTATTTTTACATTGATTGTTTAGTAGCATAGAACTGGGTTTATAGAAAGATGCCACATCTTAGTTTATGCTTCAGCATGGTATGTGATGTGTGTTTCTTCTGCCTCTCTGCTTTCAGCTACTACTTGTACATGTGTGATAAAGTGGTTGCACCCAACGTCTCACTCACGTCTGCTGTGTCCCAGTCTAAAGAGGTTGTTACCAAGACAGAGACAAGTAAGTTCCTCTCCAGACAGTCTGAAAAACCTCATGGTAGTAGTAAACATCAAAAAACAGTGTCTTACCCAGACGTCTCACTGGAGGAGCAGGAGAAAATGGATTTGAAAACAAGTAGAGACTTACACACTCGTTTAGGTAAGTATTTAGAAGTTCTGTCTTTAAAATCAGCTAGTTAAAAAACACCTTTAATCAGTATTTTAAAAGCCTTTTCTATTTAAGGTAGCCCCCCCCCCCCCATATAATCACAGCTTTTACTTTAAAACAGTTCTAACTTGGAAAACTCAGGGTGATTTCTTTACACCTCAGTGGTGAGCTTTCTAGAATGATGGCAGCCTGTGGAGGCTGAGGAAAGAGAGGAAGTGCATGGCTTCAGTGCGGATGATTGTCACTTGCTCTGTGCTCTTGTTGGTAGAATTCTTCAGCAGTTCCTTGTCTTGTTTTCCAACTTTGTGTGAACTGAGATGCCATTTACCTGATGTTAAGTATTTGACATTGAACTCGTGGTTCAAGAGGTTCAGACTGGGGCTGCTGACACAGTAAAGCAAGGCAGACATCGGCAGTGGTGTAGATGCTGGCTGGTATCTCAAAGAAAACCTGTGTGTGTCCTGTGCCTTTAAAAAGGCCGTGGGCCACCGGAGAGCTGTGCACGTGGCTGCTGTGGGTCCCATTGAGCCTGCAGCTTTGCTTAGGGCCTTGCAGGTGAAGTCCTCAGCCTCCTATATTCGAGCTGTTCACGCTGTGACTCCGTTTCCTCTGAATTGAACTGGTGGTGATAATTCACGTATCATTACATTTGCATTGTTTGGTTTCCTATTAATTAGATGGCTCAGCAATTAAGAGCACTTGTTGCTCTAAGTGAAGACCTGGGTTTGATTCTCAGCACCAACATAGTGGCTCACAAACTTACCTGTAACTCTAGTTCCAGGGGGTTTAATCTCTGCTGCAGGAACCATACATATATACACATGATATACAGATATACGTGCAGGCAAAACACACGTGTATATAAAAACTAAATCTGAAAAACCGTGAGGTACCTTTGACACACCATAGAACTTAAAAGTGTGTGATTAAGTATAATAATGTTGTGGAAAGCGTCACAACTGTCTGATCTCAGAGCATTTTCATGGCCCCCATAGGAGTCCCTGGCACCCTCTGGCAGTCACCACATTCTCCTTTCCCTTTGGCTCCTTGTTTGGTCTAGTGGATGTGCTTATTCTGGACATTTTAGATCAAAAGAGGTTGCAATTTTACACAGTTCAGTTTGTTTAATTTGCCTTCTTATCTCAGGTGTCATACCTAAGAAAGCATTGTCTAGTCCAAGGCCAGGAAGATTTATACTTAATGGCTTCAGCTCTTAGAATTAATTCCTTGATCTAATATTTAGGTCATTTTGAGTTAATAGTTATACTGTTTTGGTGGGGGCGGAGGAGGTTCGAGACAGGATTTCTCTGTAGCATTGGCTGTTGTGGAACTCACTCTGTAGACCAGGTTGGCCTTGAACTCACAGAGATCTGCCTGCCTCTGTCTCCCAAGTGCTGGGATTAAAGGCATGTGCCACTACTACCTGACCTTGAATTAATATTTTATATACTGTGGGGAGTCTCATTTCTTTTTTTGTTTGTTTCTTTACATGTTAGTATTGCTGTTTTTGTCAAAAAAGATTGTTCTTTCCTGATTGAATTGTCTTGGAACAATAGTAATGGCAATTGATAAAAGTATGGGTTTATTTCTGGACTCTTGAGTTCTGGAGAATTGAGTTTTTGAAACAAGATCCTCACTGGTAGCCCAGCCTGGTCTTGAGCTTGTGACCAACATCAACCTCCTGTGTGTTTGGATCACAGGTGTATGTCACTTACCTAATTCCTGGCTTGAATTCTGAATTTTTTCGTTAGCTTTTTAAGTTACCATACAGAATTCTAGGCTCCATTATATTTTCATACATCCATGTCATTCTACTCTGCACTAAACGTAGGGAACGCTTCACAGGTTTGCATGTCATCCCTGCTCAGAGGCCATGTCTAATTCCGAATCCTTCTACTTTCCGCATGTATGCTGTTGAAGTGAGCACTTGGACCCTGAATTCCTTTTTGCTGAGTTACTGTCTAGTCTTATGTCAGCACCAGAGTTTTGATTGTATGTGTATGTACAGTGTGTGGTTGTATACATGTACATGTATACATTTGTGTGGGGGGCAGGTGGAGGTTAGAGGACTACTTTGTGAGTGGGTCTTCACCTCCCACCTTGAGACGCTCTTGAGGTCTGTCTCTTGAGCCTCTGGGATCCCTCTGCATCTGCCTTTTTGCCTTAGGAAGGCTGCGGTTACAAATGTGTGCCCTGCCACAGCTGTACGAGGTTCTGGGGCCTCAAACTCGGGTGTTCACACTTAGGTGGCAAGCACTGTACCAGCCCCACGTTGTGATCTCTGTAGCTTGTAGGGAGAGTTGAAGTGGGGGCTTGTGAGCCCTCCAGGTATATTACTGTTTTTCTAGATTGTTGAGCAAATCTTGAATTTCTCACATTTCAGTATGAATCTTAGGATGTTAAGTCTGTAGTTCATGAGCGTGGACTTCTGTCTTCCTGTGTCAGCTTCTCTGTGATTGTCAGTGTGTGCGGTGGCACCGCCTTTGTTAATCTCTTCCCTAAGTATTGTATTGCTTCTGAACTGATCGATAAATGTGTCACTTAGGGATTGGTCCAGTGACTTCTTACCGTTGGTATTAATCCTCTTTTCCTCTTCTATTTCTTTCCAAAGATCCACTGATCTCAAGTAGCTCTATGAGTAAAAAGAAGTCTGAGTCTCCTGTTTGCGGCGTCGTGAGAGACATCAACAAGCCTGCTGCTGGAGCCGTCTCTCCGTTTCTGGTCAGAGATGGCACTTGTGAGGATGACAAGGGGAAGATCATGGAAGAGGTGATGAGAACCTATGTGACACAGCAGGAGAAGCTGAATTCAATTCTACAGAAGAAGCAACAGCTTCAGATGGTAAGTTGCCTTAAGAAATAGTCATTGTTACAATAGCTTTTCATGATAACAGAGTCAGAACGAGGTACCACAGTGGACTCAGGGTGGTTCGGTTTTATACTGAGAAGCAGTTCTTGACATCAGTCACTTCTGTATACACATGCTACCATAGGTGAGCTTCAGATACCTTGTGACTTACTTTTTCCTAAGGGGATGGAAATAGAGAACTGTGGCTCTATGTTACAGGAAGTAGACATGTTGAGCAGCTCAAAGGCAATGAAGGAGCTCACTGAAGAGCAGCAGAGTCTACAGAAAGAACTTGAGTCTCTGCAGAATGAGCATGCTCAGCGGATGGAGGAATTCTACACTGAACAGAGAGACTTAGAGAAGAAGCTGGAGCAGGTGATGAAGCAGAAATGCACCTGTGACTCAAACTTAGAGAAAGACAAAGAGGCGGAGTATGCGGCACAGGTGAGTGGGCGGGCCAGTCTGGGGCGTGGTGTGGATGCTTGCTGCCAAGGAGTTCCTTTTGCCAAGCCAGGCTGGCCTGCAGAAGGGAAAACTGGTTTAAGCACAGCTGTATATCTCCACTAAGATAGTTCCATTTCTCTCTCCCACCCTCCATTCTTCCCTACCTCCTTTTCTTTCTCTCTCTCCCCTCCCCTTTTTTGGTGGGGGTGTAGGGAGAGGGTATCAATTTGTAGTATTGCCTCTAACTCACAGAGATCTGCCTGCCTCCCAAATGCTGGGATTTCAGATGTGTACCACCACACGTGCCTCCAATAAGATTTTTTAACCTTGATTATTTTCAGTTTTAATTGGGATTCTGTAATTTGGTTATCTCAATTACTAATGTCTAGTACTCTCTGTATAAAGTTTTGCATCTTTTTGGGCTAGGGATATAGATGAGTATTAAACACCTGCTTAACATGCATGGAACCCTGGGTTCAGTCTCTCGCACCACATAAATGAATAAACAAATGAATAGAATATAGTTTTTTGTTATTTTGATATAGTAAGATGAACTTGTATTCCAAGCATGGGTAACTCTGTTACTATGATCACAAATATGAAGATGAGCACATTGACACAGCAGCTGTGATGCTGTAAGCCTTTGTGAGAGTGTGCTGCACACTCATTCCTCTTGAGACTCCTATTCCTACGGTTCCCTAGCATGTCGGATGTCAGAAGTACTAGGTGTCCTGAAATATGCATGAAAACAGTTCATTTTGTAAAGAGCAAAGACAATTTGTTTTGTAACCGTGGTAAGATGATGAAATGGGAAAACCAAAGTGATGGAAAACTAACAGTCTTTAAATCCTACAGTTGGCAGAACTGAGGCAGAGACTTGACCATGCTGAAGCGGACCGGCAAGAGCTCCAGGATGAACTGAGACAGGAGCGGGAGGCGAGGCAGAAGTTAGAGCTGATGATAAAGGAGCTGAAGGCGCAGATGGTGAAGTCGGCAAAGACCACCAAGGAGTAGGAGCCGGAGGACGCGTATGCGTTTGGTGACAGGGCTTTGTGTCTGTCGCTTGCTTTGGACATTGAATTCTGTCATCTTACTTTATCTGCATGAAGATAACTAAATACTCTGTTCATTTGTAGGGCAGCAAAGTGAAGAGATTCTCTATTAGTACAAAATTTTTCCGTTTTACAAATGAATGAAATGTATGCTTCTTTGTTCTTTTCCAGTCAGCTTGGTAATGATAGCCTGTGTAATTCCAGCTGTAGACGGTCTAACTGTCTTTCTAAGGCAAGCCTAACAGTTACATACTTTACAAAGCTGCATATGTGGTGGAAAATAGCTGTGTCAATTCTGTTATGCTATTTCAGGCTCGATTTTTATATACGGTGGTAATGTTTATGATATAGAGCTACTCAACTCTGTATCTTCCTTCTCATTACAGAATATCTTATTTACAGAATCCTTTTTTTTCTTTTTAAAGTTTTTTACGACAGGGTTTCTCTGTGTAGTACTGGCTGTCCTGGAATTCACTCTGTAGACGAGGCTGGCTTCAAACTCAGAGATCTGCCTGCCTCTGCCTCCCAAGTGCTGGGACTAAAGGTGTGCGCTGCCATCACCAGGCTGAATCTCCTCGTTTTTATATACCAAGTCTCTTTTTATTTTGTTCATGTTGTGGAATGAGGTTCCTCCTAAGAGGATTTTACTGATGGAATGAGAGTACCACCATCCTAACATCCGTTGGTGAGAGGGCATGCTTTGCTGTGCCCTGATGCTGCACACAAGAAGCAGTTGTAATTGGTCTTTCGGTTTAAGAGTGGCTATATCTAGATATGTGTGTGTGACTTCAGAAAATTAAAATGATTTCTGAACTTTTATTAATAGTGGTGTGAAAATACTCATCTTCATGAGGAAAATGGATTCCACTGATGTACATTGGTTCCTATGTAATTCATAATCCTCTTGTATAGTTTTTATATTAGTCTTATAAAGATCTTACTGAGATTTATATAATGAATTTTTTTCTTTTAAATTATAAAATATTAAATATCTTGAAGTTTATTTTGGACTTTTGTATGTTTAAATGTTAAAACTTGTACGAATGGACCATTATGACTCTTTAATCTTAAAATCAGGAATTTACAGTCAGCTAATAATATCTGATAGGTTAACAATCCACAATTGAAGTACCTGCTACTAGCAGGAATTTTAGATAATTTTTAGATGACAGATGAATTCCATGATTTGGGGAAGGGCAGTCTCTGCACTTTGTTTTTATTTTTTTGCACATTAAAGTCTGACATTTTTACCAACAAGTTTCACATTAGTTGATGCTTGGCTTGAAATTTACTAGAGAAAATTCTCAGCGAGCATTGTGTTTTTTCTTTTTGTTTATGCTTCCCCTCCAAATCGCAGGGTTCCTCCTGCCTCTGCCTCCCAAGTGTTGGGTTCACAGGTGCGGACCTCCATACCTGCCGTGGTGGTTTTTAGGGAGTTTCTTGAGGGCAGCGTCCACACATCGGTGTCGTGTTTCCCAAGCTGTCTCGTGTCACTGTGTGAAGTGACTTGACGTCTGTGCTCAGGAGTGACTTAGAGTTAAGGCTGTCACTACTCTAGTGGCGTGGGACATCACTGCCTGCCTGTGGTCATGTTTCGTTTCATGATACATCTACAAGCAGCTTTTCTACTTTCCAAAAGGGAGTTTGCTCTCTAAATATATTGTGACCTAAATGTGGATTTACTCCGTTATGTGAGCTTTCTAATTTAATGTGTTGACTTTGTAACCTCCTTGAGGAGAAGCAGATGTTGAATTGCACAGGGCCCATGTATGTCATTTTATTTAGATATGGAGAAAGAAAAAGCAGACATTTGTAAAATAGCTTTAGCTTAGTTATCAGTTAGTTATAGTGCAGCTTGGCTATGTGGGAGGGAGACTTACACTTTCATTTTTCTGACTCAAGACTGTTCTTCTTATGTGCTACTATAGCAAATGTAATTCTTCTAGTCTTTCAGTGAAGCTTGCCTCTTGACATTGTGTAGCATAGTCTTTACTTTCCAGAAGATGAAAGGATGTGCCATAGTTTTCTGTCTGAACTTGCTTAAAAATAATTTTTAATCAACTGTAAATATTATACTTACAACTGTTGAAAGTAACTTTAAGTTACATTGCACCATATAGCTTAAAAACAAAATTGAAATTCTGTAATACTCCCAAAGTAATTTCCATGTGAAACTTACTTTATGCATGTTCATTTTGTGTGCTGGCTGCTCTCTTAAAGTTTGCTTTGGTGTTAGGTCTTGTGTGTTGTGCCAAGGTCACTAGGCAAGCAGATTTTTCCTCAGACTTCATATTCTGTTTAGGAGAAAATGAGACTGTTTACTCTGAAAAGCTGTGTTTAGGAGTGGACTGTAGAGTTCGCTCAAGTGGAGGAAAGACCACGTTAGCTTTTATACTGAGAGATGAGTGATGCTTGCTGTGGTGGTGATAATTTCTCTCTGTGGTCCAAGTTTGGGAGCTCCTGCTGCTGTCAAGGAGACCCTTAACTACCTGCCAATCACAGCCAAGACTTTGAACATGAAAAGATTTGACCAACAACTTAGGTTTGGCTTGGGCTTTAATATTTTTGAAATATATTCTTTCGCTTGAATTTCTTGTGTTTTTTGAGGATAAGGATGTTTTATGCTTCTTGAGCTAATTTTATAACATTTAATATATAACCTGTTTATATGTAAAATTTTTTGTACAGGGGTGGGAAGTCATAATGAAAAAACTTATTTGTACATAGTGAATCATAAGGCAGACTGGAGTGGACGGAACCGGGAGTATCACTTTGTTTGCAGGCTCCTGTGTCCTTTGAAAGTCACATCATAACAGCCAGTCTCTTGGTGTGTCTGTGGCGTGCTTGCAGAAAAGCAAAGTGAAAGGAAACACAAGTAGGGAGGTGCCCGAGGTGTTTCCCTAACAGCAGCTCAGAGCTGCTTCTGAAGGGCTTCGACCCGCTTCTGCACAGCGCGCTCGGTACGTTGTGCTTTGAGTGAGTAGGGGAGAATGTTAGTTTTTATTTGTCCATTGTGTGTTTAATCCTTAGGGCAGGACGTTACAAACTGATGACAAAGTGTTCTTCCTGTACATCTGCTCCTGCTCTTGGGTCTCCTTGTTAATGGTTTCATGGAAGCAATCAGCAATATGTGATAGGAACTGCTGCATTATATATTATCCTTGTGGAACTGAGATATTTAAACAGAACTTTTTTCTTTTTCTAGTGTAAGATACTTAAGCATTTCCACTGTTGGGAGAAAAACATATATGGGTATTTTGTATTGTATCTTGTTTAAAAGGACAGTCTTTTTTAATCTTCCCACTTAAATGGCTTTTAAAAATACATAACACAATTTGAAGCCTGTTTAGAAATAGAATTAAATGTCATATATAGTGTTACTGTTTTTGGAATTAGGAAATGATCAAATATAAAACATTTTAAAATTAAGCCCAGAAAACAAAGTAGTGTTTAAAGTTAGTTTAGTATAAAAGAAATTTATAAGATTTTTTCTTCAATATAGATACCTCACTTTGAAAAAACAGAAAGCACAGCACACTTAAAGTTCTTCTCATGCAAACACCCTACTAAAGTAATTGCTAAACCTAGGACATGGTTTGCGTTGTTAGAGTTTGTGATAAACGTAGTTACCATTAGCTCCTGCTGGAGTCCTTCTCTTGTAGTTTGAAGGCAGCGTACCAGTCCTCAGTTATTCCTCAGTTTCCAACCTGTGAAGGCAGTAAGTGAAAGGTCCCTTCTGCAACTACTGAAGCAAATTGACTATATTGAGCATAATTCAACTGGTAATTTTGCCAATGTGTATAGTTTTATGATTAAAATTGCTGTGGTTGGTTGCATTATATGACACACAAAACTGTCCTCTACCTCACGTGAAATAAATATTTTATATGGTTTTACTAAAAAAAAATATTCATCTATCTGGTTACTTAGTTTACAAATTTTGGATTATATTTATTGAAACATGACATACTGTGCTCTTAGCTTATACCTCAATTGTATTTTGTGCTGTTTTCCATTTTCATGCCTTGTACATAACTTGTATAGATTGTGGATGATATTCCCAATAAAAGCTTTTAATGCCAATGAGATTTGGTTCAGGTTGTCTTAGTATCAGCTGCTGACTTTCTTGTCCCCGTAAGATGGACATTTTCCTTTAATTTTAAATAAACTTACCTGTTTCTATGTGTCAGTGCTCATGTGTATGTATGTTTACCATGTGAGTGGTTGATGCCCATGGAGGCAAGAGAGAGGGCTGTAAGGTAGGTGCTGGGAACTGAGCTGGAGTCCTGTAAGAGCATCCGGTGTACCTAACTGCCCAGCTGTCCCTCCAGCCCCCATTCCTCTTTCTGTACCTTACTCATAATGCACAGGTTAACATGGAACATTTTATTATGAATTACAAACTTTTATATAATGCTTGAGCATTTTGTGATTGGTGTACCCCTCAGACCCTTGCTTTAACGTTGCTCCCACGTCCCTGGCATGTTATTTCTTATCATCACACAGTTTCTGAGAGTCAAAGCCAGGAGTAGGTGGGCTGGGTGTTTTGACTTGGGGTACAGAAGGGTGATGTCATCAGAGCTTGACTAGGCTGGAGGGCCTGCTGTAGGTGAGCTCGTGTGGGTGTTGACGGGCAGCCCTCCACATGTGGATGTGTTCGTGGCTCTTGATGGCATGGCAGTGTGGAACCTGACTTACCCAAATAAGTGACCGGGAAGAAAGCAATGCTTGTTTCCTTATGACCAAGATTCCAATTCATGCAGTCACTTGCCTCTCCTTGTGTGTTAGAAATGGATCACTAGTGGCCGTGGCACATGCTTTTATTCCTAGCATTTGGGAGGCAGTGACAAGTGGATCTCTTTAAGTTTGAGGCTAGCCTGTCGTACAAAGTGAGTTCCAGGAGAGCCAGGCCTATACAGAAAAACCCTGTCTCCAAACCAAAAACCAACAAAGAGAAAAGAAATGGGTCACTGAGTCCAGCTCATACTCAACAGAAGGAGTTTTCATAAAGGCACACATACCTGTAGCTAGAGTTTTCCTGCCTGGCCCACAGTCAGAACAAATCTCTGTCACCCGCCAGTCCCACAGCCGCTCAGACCCAACCAAGTAAACACAGAGACTTCTATTGCTTACAAACTGTATGGCTGTGGCAGGCTTCTTGCTAACTGTTCTTATATCTTAAATTAACCGATTTCTATAAATCTATACCTTGCCACGTGGCTCGTGGCTTACCGGCATCTTCACATGCTGCTTGTCATGGCGACGGCTGGCAGTGTCTCCCTCCACCTTCCTGTTCTCTCAATTCTCCTCTCTGTTAGTCCCACCTATACTGCCTGCCTGGCCAGTGGCCAATCAGTGTTTTATTTATTGACCAATCAGAGCATTTGACATACAGACCATCCCACAGCACATACCAGAAGATAGCAGTCACCCGAGGTCATGGTAGAGTGTGGTAGTGATACTCTGCACAACTTCCTTTCTGTGGCGTACGCAGACACACAGCCACTTGAAGGGTGTCACTCAGTGCCACTGGGCACATTCAGTGTTGCAGTCGTTATTTCCAGACTATCAGTTACTGAGCCATAACTCCCTCTGCTTTACTTGGTGTTTAATTTGCTGCTTCTGTACTTGGATGGAGTGAAAATATTTGTCCTTTGTGTCTGGCTTAACCAGTTGGTATGCTTTCAGTGTTTACATATCACACATCCAAGTTTATTCCTTTTACCACTGAATACTCCTATATGTGTTTATACCATGGTCTGTCTATGCCTTTGTGTGGTGGTATTGCGTTCCCCAAAATATTGTGTACTTTAATAAACTTATCTGGGGTCAGAGACAGAACAGCCACAATATTAAACATGAGGATAGGCAGTGGTAGCATACGCCTTTAATCCTGGCATTCCAGAGGCAGAAATTCATGTGTTCAAGGATACGCCCAAGCATGGTGACCCACGCCTTTAATCCCAGAAAGCAAGTCTTCAATCCCAGGGAGTGGCGGTAGAAAGCAGAAAGGTATATAAGGCGTGAGGACCAGACAAGAGAGGCATTTGCCCTGGAGAGGCATTTGGCCTGGGTAGGCATTTGGCCTGGAGAAGAATTTGGGCTGGTTAAGCATTCAGGGCTTCTAGCAGCAGTTCAGCTGAGACTCATTCGGATATGAGGACATAGAGGCTTCCAGTCCGAGGAAGCAAGACCAGCTGAGGATCCAGCGAGGTGAGATAGCTGTGGCTTGTTCTGTATCTCTGATCATCCAGTGTTCACCCCAATACCCGGCTCAGGTTTGATTTTATTAATAAGAACTTCTAAGATTCCTGTTACACCTTTGTCTGCTGGTGTCTTCTTTGTAGCTCTTGTGAATAATACTACCTGACTTAATTTACAAGTTGTGTTTTTTAAGTTCATGCTTCAACTATTAATTTTACAACTATTCAAGGAGCTGGAAATGTCCACAGGGCTGTACCTTGCATGTCCAGAAAGGCAGTGTAACCGATTCAGCTTCTCTACATCCTGAGATGTGAGAATATGGGACTTTTATTTTATCAATAATAGTTATCCACAGGCATATGAGATGTGGCTTCCTTGTGGTCTGACCTGCATTGCTAAAGTGACTACTGATGTTGAGCCCCTTTCTTTCTTTTCTTTTTTAAAAAGATTTATTTATTTATTTATTAATTATACAGTGTTCTGCTTGCATGTATCCCTTCAGGCCAGAAGAGGGCACCAGATCTCATTACAGATGGTTGTGAGCCACCATGTGGTTGCTGGGAATTGAACTCAGGACCTTTGGAAGAGCAACCGGTGCTCTTAACCTCTGAGCCATCTCTCCAGCCCTGAGCCCCTTTCTTGTCCTTATTAGCCACTTGTATATTTTGGAGACATACCGTCAAGCCCTTATCATTTTAAAAATTGGCTTCTGTTGTGCCTTGTTGAGTGGTGTGAGTCCTTCGTCTCAGTCAAGGTTTCTTTCCTGTGCTGAAAATTGAACCCAGGGCCTCTTGCATGCTGAGCATACATACTCTTTATCTTAGTTCTTTGTCAGAATATGACTTGCATATATTTTCTATCATTCTGGTTTGCCTTTTTCGTTGTAGTCTTACTTTGCTTGATGCCATGACGAAGTACCAGACAAAAGCCACTTACGGAAGGAAGGGTCTGTTCTGGCTCACACTTTCAGGGGATACAGTCCTTCACTTGAAAGCGTAGTCAGGAGCTCTAGGCAGCTTGTCACGTTGTATCTGCTGTCAGGAAGTAGAGAGCTGACTGCTGGTGCTCAGCTTGCTTGCTCCTTTTTGTTCAGTGTGAGGCCTGCATCTTAGGTTGACCTAGGGAATCATCATACCTTTGGTGAGTAAGTTTTGAAATTTAATAACCCAACTTTCTTTGGTTACTTATGTTTTTTGGTGTCATAGTAATTGTTAAATTCAGTGTCCCTAATCTTGTTTTTTTTGTTTTTGTTTTTGTTTTTGTTTTTTTTTTTTTTTTTTTCGAGACAGGGTTTCTCTGTGTAGCTTTGCGCCTTTCCTGGAGCTCACTTGGTAGCCCAGGCTGGCCTCGAACTCACAGAGATCCGCCTGGCTCTGCCTCCCGAGTGCTGGGATTAAAGGCGTGCGCCACCAACGCCCGGCTAATCTTGGTTTTTGATCAGTTTTCATTTGGTTTTTGTATATGATGCAAAAATCCCTTCTTCCTTCCTCCTCTCCTCTTTTACATGTGGATATCCAGTTTTCCTAGCCCTCTTGTTGAAAAAAGACAAAACACAAAGCCCCACCTCTCTTTGTCCCATCAAATGGTCTTGATACCCGTATTTGAAAAATCACTCAACTGTACCATGTAAGCCTATTTCTGGCTCTTTTGTATCTGTCCTCACACCAGAAATACCCTGTTTTGACATAGAGCTTTGAAGTAAGTGTGAAAATGAGGACTTGTGAGTCTTATAAATTTCTTTTCTTTTAAAAACAGTTTCACTGCGTGACCTGGCTGGCCTGGAACTCACAGAGATCCACCTGCCTCGGCCTCTCCAGTGCTAGGATTATGTGTACCACCATGCTTGGCCCCAGATTTGCATTCTTACTGCTTTGATAATTGGTGTCCTTTGGGTTCATACCCGTTTTATAATGATTGTGATTTTGATAGGATTGCACTAAATCTAGGGAATGCTTTGTGTGGTCGTGCCATTCTGTTGAAATTAAATCTTATGGAATGTGAACTTGAGGTGTCTCTCCACTTTGGTGTTTAATTTCATTCAGCGTTGTTTGTAGTTTTCAGTCCATAAGTCATTCTCTTTCTTGGTTAAAGGTATCCCTAAACAATTCCTTTTGATGCATAGACTAAATTAATTTCCATATAGTGTTCTTTTGTTTTCAGGGCATAGGAATGCAGCTGAGTTTTATATGTTTATTTTGTAGCCTGGCACTTTGCTGAGTGGATTTATTAGCTCCCTCATGCTCTCTCTCTCTCTCTCTCTCTCTCTCTCTCTCTCTCTCTCTCTCTGTGGTGTATGAGTGTGGTGCATGTGTATGAGTGTGTGGTATGTGAGTGTGTGTGTGTGTGTGTGGCTGTGTGTGTGTGTGGCTGAGGTCCTTGATCATTCTTAATGACAGACTTTAATGATTCAGTCTTCTTATCACTGTTCTGTTCAAACTTTTCTATTTATGATTTCATCTTGGTGGATAAATGTGTCCAATAATATACAGTTTTCTCCTGGTTGTCCAGTTTATCACCATGCAGCGGCTGCACTTTGTCTTGCCATCCTTTGTACCTCTGTTGTGTTGGTTGGAATGAACGCATTTTCATTTTGAGTCCTGTCTTTTTTACTTAGTCCAGCTGACGTTTTAGTGATTTTTTTTCCTTTAACAGGGAATGGTTACTTTTGAGGCTATCCAAACCTTTTTTTAAAAAAATAATTTATTTAATTTGTTGGTGTTTTGCCTGTGTGAGGGTGTCAGATCCCCTGGAACTGGAGTTATAGACAGTTGTGAACTGCTATGTGGGTGCTGAGAATTGAACCTGGGTCCTCTGGAAGGACCAGTGCTCAGAACCTCAGAGCCATGTCTCCAGCCCCGAGGGTGTCCTAACCTCTTCTGTCCATTTTCTGGTCTCCTTTTAATCCTTTCTCCTCTGTGTTACCCTGTTCTTCCTTCAAATTTCAGGCTTCTCTCAGTTGTCGTCGTCTTGTAGATATCAGATAAAATGTTAGGTTGTTTGGGATCTTTAAGATTAAAAAATACTTATTATCGTGTATGTGTTGGTGATCATTTGAGGACAGAGGACATGTTTGTGGCGTTGGTTCTCTCAGTTTTTTTTTCTAGGTTCTGAGGATCAAGCTGAGGTTGGCAGGCCTCTTGCTGCCCTAAGGAGTCCTTTTAAATGTTGGTATGTATCGCCATAAACGTCCCTTAGCATTGCTGTGGCTGCACACAGTGAGTCCCAGCAAACTGTGTTTGTTTTCATTTGTCTCAAATGAAAAATACTTAATTTTCCTTTTTTTTTTTTTTTTTTGACTCACTGGACTTTTGTTTGTTTTTAGTTTTTATTTTAGGAACTATATTTGGTTTCCACAAACTGGGAAGTTTTTGTAATTTCTCCTGTTACTGATTTCTAGTTTCACACCATGGTGGTGAGAAAAGATTGTTTTTATGTGCATGGAATTTCGTTTTCCTCCTCTGTTGCCTTTCTTCCTTGTGTACATGTCTGCATGTGTGCCTTACGGACTGAACTGGGCTGCCGTGCTGTGCATACACTCTGTCTTCTGTTGAGCCACCCCTTAGTCATCCTTAACATTTTCAGTCAGTGTCTTTAAAGGTGAAATGAGTAAGCACTATCCATTGAGATACCCTATCTCTTTTTAAAAAGATTTATCTTATTTCAAGATTTTGTGTGTGTGTGTGTGTGTGTGTGTGTGTGTGTGTGTGTCTATATGGAGGAAGGGAGGGAGGGAGGGAGGGGGAAAGAGGGAGGGGGGAGGAAGAGAGAGAGGGGAAGAGGGGAGGGGAGGGGAGGAAGGGAGGGGAGGGGAGGGGAGAGGAGAGGAGAGGAGAGGAGAGATAAAAGAGCAGGTACCAGAGGGAAAGGGGTCATCTTCAGGAACTAGAATTACAGGAAGTTTTAGCCACCCAATGTGTGTGCTGGCAACTGAGCTCTGGTCTACTGCAAGAGCAGCAAGTATTCATGGGGCCTGTAGAGAGGCCTGTGCTTCTCTTCAGAGTGCTTGTTGCTCCTGCAGAGGACCTGGGTTCGATTCCCAGCACTTCCATAGCATCTCACAACCATCTGTAACTCCAGTTCCTGGGGTTCTGGCACCCCAGGCACTGCATGCATGTACACATGCAGGAAAAACACACATATAAACATTTTTTGAATTTTTAAATTGATTAACAAATTTTCCCTCCCTCCTCTTCTCCCATCCTGCCCCCTCATCCACTTATCATTTCACAAGGACACTTGCTCACTCATGTTCATAGCAGTTTCTTTGTAATAGTCAGAACCTGGAAGCAACCTAGATGTCCCCCAACCGAGGAATGGATAAAGAAAACGTGGCACATTTACACAATGGAGTGTTACTCAGCTGTTGAAAACAGTGACATCAGGAAATTTGAAAGCAAATGGATGGAACTAGAAAAAAATCATCCCGAGTGAGATAA
>CABHPQ010134126.1:0-23466 GCA_902168405.1 Peromyscus aztecus
CAGAAACAAAAATGATGCATAACAACAGATAATAAGGAAATTCAGAGAATCATTAGGCCATACTTCCAAAACCTGTACTCCACAAAATTGGAAAATCTAAAAGAAATGGACAAATTCCTGGATAGATGCGACTTACCAAAATTAAATAAAGATAAGATAAACAATTTAAATAGACCTATAACCCCTAAGGAAATAGAAGCAGTCATTAAAAGTCTCTCAACCAAAGAAAGTCCAGGACCAGATGGTTTCAGCACAGAATTCTACCTGACCTCCAAAGAAGAGCTAACACCAATACTCCCCACAAAATTATTATTCCACAAAATGAAACAGAAGTAACATTGCCGAATTCTTTTTATGAGGCCACAGTCACCCTGATACACAAACCACACAAAGATCCAACAAAGAAAGAGAATTACAGATCAATTTCCTTCTTAAACATTGATGCAAAAATAATAGTAGACAATACAGTCCCTGTGGGTGAGGTGGCAGTACCAGCTACTGAGCCCTATTGGGATTACCAACCACATCAAAATGGCCACCAGAGAAGAGGACTTCACAGCTCGTTGCCTCCTCCAAGGTATGGAAATGGTCTCAGACAAAAATTATTAATTTTGATAAGCTCTGAGAGATTACACAGCTAGCTGACAAAAAAAAAAAACAGCTGTTTTTCTGGTTACAGGAGACCATGGTTCAATATACTCGCCTTGACCCAGCCTCCCCCACAGGAGCCACGGTCCTGGCCACCCATTTCATTTCTCAGTCAGCATCAGATATTAGGAAAAAATTTAAAAAGGTTGAGGAGGGTCCTCAAACTCCCCTGCAGGAATTGGTGAAAATGGCTTTTAAAGTTTTTAATGCTTAAGAAGAGATAGTCGAGTCAGCCTGACAGGCAAGGCTCCAACAGAAGGCTATGCTCCAAGCCCAAGCCTTAGCAGCTGCCCTGAGGCCCCCAGGGCCCCCGAAGGGGGGACAAGGGAAGCCAACCACGAGGCTCCATCCTGCCGAAGCTCGGCCCAAGTCAAACCCTCCAGAAACTTGCTTCAAATGTGGCAAACAGGGCCACTGGTTATGGTATTGCCCTGACCCCCAGCCACCTAGGAGGCCATGCCCTGTCTACCGACAACCTGGGCACTGGAAATCGGAATGCCCCCATGCGGACTCGTCCTCTATGCAGTGCCATGGTGGTCCAGCCTCACTAACATTGGCAACTGAGACCCTTCCAGCCCTTGAACTCCTAAACCTGGCAGAGGACTGACTCGACCTAGACTTAGTGACTCCCATTGCCCTCTCCAAGCCTAGGGTGATGCTGCAGGTAGCAGGTATGTCCACTGACTTTCTTTTGGACACAGGAGCTATCTATTCTGTTTTGACATCTCACTCAGGTCCTACAGTTCCCTCACCAATTTCTGTCATTGGGGTAAATGGAATCCTTTCCTTCCCACTTAAGACCCTGACACTTCCCTGCATTCTTACAGGGAAATTTTTCTCACACTCTTTTCTGGTTATACCTGCTTGCCCCTCACCTCTGCTTGGTTGTGATATTCTCAGCTGCTTTGGGGCCACCCTCACCTTGGCCCCTACCCCCTCTCCTGAGTCCCATTTTCTTCTCCCCTTAATAGCCTCACAGGTTCCAACCCCAGACTGTCCTGTCTCTACCCACCCTTATCCAGTAGATCCCCAAGTATGGGATACCTCAACTCCAGTGATGGCTACCTACCACCAGCCAGTTCTAATTCACCTTAAGAATCCTTCTTCCTTCCCTTCCAGACCCCAGTTTCCTATTTCTGAAACCCATTGCTGAGGCGTTAAGCCTATTATCACCCACCATTTATCTCAGGGACTTTTAATACCTATCGACTCAGCATACAAAATATCCATTCTTGCTGTACATAAACCCCCCAGTGCTTACCGTTTAGTTCAGGAGCCCCATCTCATCAATGGGGCAGTTATTCCAACCCACCCAGTAGTTAACAACCCCTACAACCTTCTGTCTAATATTCTTCCCGCCACCTCCCACTTTATTGTTCTAGATCTGAAAGACGCCTTCTTAACTGTCCCTTTATACCCTGACTCATGCTTCCTCTTTGCCTTCACCTGGGAGGACCCTGACACCCGGTCCTCCAGACAACTTACACGGACTGTCCTCCCCCAGGGTTTTCGGGACAGTCCCCATTTCTTTGGCCAAGCCCTGGCTCTCCACCTTTGACTCTGGTCCTAGCACACCCCTCCAATACATAGATGATCTCCTTCTCTGCAGTTCCATGCTGCCTCTGTCCCAACAGGCCACCTCTTCGCTCCTGAACTACTTTGGCTCCCTGGGATACCGTGTTTCCCCATCTAAAGCCCAGCTATGCTCTCCCACTGTGGTATATTTGGGTGTTCAACTCAGCCTGGGTTCTAAGACCCTCACCTCTGACAGGATCCAAGCCCTCCGGGATTCACAGCCCCCCACCACTGCAGACCAGATTCTCTCATTTTGGGGCCTGGTGGGATTCTTCCATCATTGGATCCCTAACTTTGCCATTATAGCCAAGCCTCTATACCATGCAGTTAGAGAGACTCCCAAGGGACCCCTCACCCACCCAGCAACTGTCTGCCGCCACTTCTCTTTACTTCAAGATGCCCTTCTAACGGCCCCCACCCTTGCTCTTCCAGACCCTCTCAACCTTATCACCTTCATATAGATGAAAGGTTGGGAGTGGCCACTGGGGTTCTAGTCAAACCAGTACGGCCGTCGAACCAGGCTGTGGCATTCTTGTCTAAACAACTGGACCCCAGTGTCTATGGATAGCAGCGATGCTTGAAAGCCCTAGCAGCAGCAGCTGAACTCAAGAGGCAGGCTCTCAAAATCACCCTGTTTCAGCCAATCATGGCATACTCCACCCACTGCCTCTCAGACCTTTTAAGCCATTCTTCTCTCTCCCTCCACCTCCAGGCTTCCCCACACTCTCCTACAGGTTTGAGCCCATTTGAGCTCCTTTACAGAAGGCCCTTCGTCCTCAGTCACCACCTTCCAGCCCAAACTCGCCCACTGGCTGGGTACCTCCCCTACCTCTTTCTTCTGAGGTCCCTTCTCGGTTCACATGCTGAGCTATCTTCCTTCCCCAATACCAACAGACTCAACTGCCCCTGAGCCTGACTCACTCTCCCCAGGGGACAGAGTACTCCTCAGACAGATAGCTCCTAAGTCTCTTGAGCCTTGATGGACAGGACCTTATACTGTGATCCTCACCACTCCCTTCGCTGCCAAGCTCCTGGGATGTCCGTGCTGGTACCATTTCTCCAGGCTCAAAAGGGCACCTATTCAGGATACAGGGTCTGTCCAGCAGCTGGGACCCTCCACCCTCCAGTTTTCTAAGGTGTCTCACTAAAGGGCCTATCTGCTCTTCTGCTCTGCACATTCATCTTTACAGTACAACTAGGGGAGATGTTAATGATCTACTTTTTTTTCCTAGAAACTTGCCATCTTTGCTTCCTCAAGAAACACATGCCTGAGGTCTCCAGGATGACAATTAACCGGATGCTCTGCCACTCATACCTCCTGCTGAATGTGAGCTCACCAACTCCCGATTCCTCTTCCCCATATTGCCCCATGCCCACAGGAAGTAGTCAGACTTGAACTGGCATCCCTATACCCAAAGAGTCTGGAATATTTGGGTAGGAGCCCCACCTCAACCCCTGGCACCTGACAACTTTACACCCAAAGAGTCTGGAATGTTTGGAAGGAGTCTGGTGGAAAATCCACCTTGGATCCCCTCCCCATCTATTTCCCTGGACCCCCACCACTCTTCAGAGCCTGCCAAGCACAGGTCCTCCCCAAACCCACCCCTTCAAAACCTGCCAAACACAGCTCCTCCCCCAGAGAGGCTCAGGAGGACTCCCACAGGGGTATATAAGTGGCATCCCAGAAAACAGACTCCTGGTTCTTCCTGGGCTTTCCAATTCAGTTTGATTCGGTTTGCTATGTTGGCAGAGAGGCCTTCAGGAGGCCTAAAACTATCAGAGGTGAGAAGAAAACCTGTGTAAGTTCTCTTCTCCCATTGTGTAAGGATCAAACTCAAGTAATCAGTGTCTTTTGTGAATTGGAGGCCAGCCTGGTCTACAGAGCTAGTTCCAGGACAGACAGGGTTACACAGAGAAACCCTATATCGAAAAACTAAAAAAAAAAGGAAAAAGTAACCAGTGTCTGCAGCAAGTGTCTTTACCCACTTAGCTATCTCTCCAGCCCCTGTTGTTTATATTTGAAATAGAGTCTCACTACGTAACCTTGACTGGCCTAGTACTCACTACACTAATATGGTTTTGAACTCATGGCAATCCTCCTGGCTCAGCCTCCAGAGTACTGAGATTACAAGCATGTACCACCATACCAGGCTTTATATGATTTAATTCTTCAAGGGGAATAATACCTAAAGAAGCAAGTGATTTACAAATGCAGAAGGAAATATAAGAAGATATCACACATTTGTTCAGAATAGAGTGTTTGGTACCCATATTAAAAACTACATTTGTAGTATGTAACTTGACTTATTTTTCATGCTCCCTTTGAAAATAAATTGCTTTTCAGGGTGGTGATACTCTTATTGACGTACTATAGTTATTTGGAAAATATGAAGTTCAGCATGCCAGTTCCTTCGTTGTTTCCTACTGCAGATCTATAGAATTCACAGATGAGCGTGTTAATTTAATGAAGCACTGAATCCTCCTTCCTCTGATTCTGAGGATGCTGAAGACTGAGAAGCATTTCCCAAGTTCAATATCGAAACAATGAAGCGCCCTCTGCTGGGATTCCAGGGAATATCATTAGCTCAAGCTCTGAAACAACTGTCATTTGCAATCATGGTAAATCAGAATTTCTCAGAGTAAGAGAAGATAGCCATATTCTGAGGAGTGGAAGGCTTCGTGCTTTGCTCTCTTGGAAGAAAACTGGATCTGGGCCAAATGTGAGGCATATGACTGAAAAAATAGGTTTGAGAATCTTGTGCCATGAGTTTGGAGTGCTAAGAAAAAGCCTGCGTGACTCAGTACCACAGATTCTGTCATAATGAAGATTCCCAGAGCCTGGAGAATAGATCTGACCTCTTTCACTTAGAACATTAAACAAGTGCTCTAGAAAAAGCTTCCTGTTCGAAGGAATAAGAAACAAGGTCTGTCTTTTTAAGACAAGTAATTATTTTTCCTTCAAAACTGTAGGTTCACTGAACAGTAATATAAAGTAATATAATTCTGTAATCTGACTTTTCTGTTTCAGAATCTGTGATCCTGTGCATTCCTCCTACTTTATCAGCCTTACATCATACTCTGACATGTTGACCCAGTGTGTCTTTTAACCATGTCCTGGTGATAGAGTGACATTTTAAAACTCAATTTCTCTCACTTTTTCAACCTTGGAAAGTTTGAGTTGTATAGTTTCTCTGAATTTGCCAGCAGGTGGTGCTGGATTGTAACTATAAACAATCTGGTTTGGAGTACAGGCTCCAGTAAACCTCTTCCTCAGTGAGGGCACTGAGTCATATCAGGAAGAGGGGGATGCCACTTCTCTGTCCTTACACTTCTGTGCCTTTCCTCTCACAGAAAATCCCAAGCACAGTTTGATGTTCATGGCTGCATTTTCTTGGCTCCCTGAGTCTTGCATAGCCTTACTTGTTCACTTCTGTTGACTGCAGCAATTGTGGCCTCTGTTGGACTGGCTCCATTTGGTACCTGCAGCTTTCTTTGGCATGCATTCACTGTTTCTGACATTGCCAGTACTTTGATCTTCATTGCAACTTAGGGTTCACCTTCATAATTTTGTGCACAGCCCTCTCAGGGGCTTCATGCAAGAAATACACACCTGCTTCAAGCTGACTGGCTGAGTAGGTATCTGAAACTGTACACTGCTCTGTGGTCCCATATTGCCTCTATTTTGAATGTCCACAAAGCAGTACCACATGGACAATATCAATTCTGTTACTACCTCGGTATGCAGCCTGTTTGCTTTGGACCACAGTTACACATGTCTCTATGTATGTACCTTCAAAGCAGAACACAAGACATAAAACAGGGGACGCCGCTTAAGCAGAATACTGTAGAGGCTCTCTTGTGCCAGTACTTTCTTTTCAAAAGAAAAATTTTCCGTTGTGCTTGCCTTGCAATACTCGAGGTCTCTCTCTTTGAATGGGGTGCTGCCTTCAGGACACCTTTCCCATTGTCAAGAGTAGAGCCCACGGTTTCACTCTAATGGCTCTGGTCTTTTTAAACCTGGTTGATGCTTTACCTACCACAACTTTGCCTACAACATTTAACCTGCTCAGACTCCCTTTCTCAGCAAACTACCTGTTTCATATCTTTCTGTTGCAGTTGCTGTTTTCTTTCTCTATAAGCCTGGATAAGAGCAATTATTATAATCATGCCATAGCCCGAATACTATGTTCTCTTGACCTTTCTTTTGCTAAGCAAATTAGTGTATTACTTTTGAATTTAGCTGTAATCAAATTATCAGGACATAGCTTTGATGCAGTCAGATTCTTTGCCTGACTGTAACATGGGTAGCCTCTAAAGCAATTTGATAGACTATGACTATTCTGAAATATAAGGTTGGTTTCACTGTATTTATTTCTATCAGCATGTATGTACTTTGAGACAGGTAACTACAGGTAACTATTTGATAGTCTATAATAATCACCCTGAATCATCCATTAAGTGTACAGCATCCCAGGGTTTCTTAATCTTTAGCAAAAAAATTTTCCACAGTCTTCTTGCCAACCAGTCCCACTGAAAACCAAACCACATTGTCATATTTATCGTAGAGACAGCCTCACTTCCTGATACCAATGTTTTTTCTTTAGGCCCAGTGCTATGCAGGAACAAAATCAATAGAATGTATCTATATCTATCTGTGGGATTTATTGAAATGGTTTATTACCTGTGGGGTTTATTAGAATGGAGATGGGTAGTTAGTTCAACAATAGCCATTGACAAGCTGCAGAGGAAAGAAACAAGCATCAAGTCATTCCAAGATTTTGGATATCTCAGCATCCCCTGTCCTGGGTGGGAAGACAAGAAAACCTCTGGAGGGTTCATGGTGCTGAGTCCATTCACAATTCTGCTTTCCTCTGAGACTTCTTTATATCTGGGTCTCCTGTTGGGAAGTGCTACAAACACTGAAGAAATGTCTTCCTCTCCAGTTATTCCTCTCCAGAAACACTTTCACAAACATGCCTAGCAATATGCCATCTGGATGATCCAAATGAAGTCAAGTTGACAGAGTTGAGCCTTCATACACAGTATTAGTTCCCTTTGAAGGCGAC
Organism: Peromyscus aztecus; assembly: GCA_902168405.1. NCBI lineage: Eukaryota > Metazoa > Chordata > Mammalia > Rodentia > Cricetidae > Peromyscus > Peromyscus aztecus. The sequence goes on from CABHPQ010134126.1 coordinate 7,290, forward strand.
CTAGGTAGCTACCTTGTCTCTTCACTCATGACAAGCTAGTGAATAACAGAAAGTGAACCACGCCTGCCAATGCTTTCCTTTGGCTTTCCTGGTCTCTATAACCATGAGAGGTAAAATTTACTTACAAGCTATACCATTTATGCTATTCTGTTATAGTAGCCAGAGTTGGCTGAAACAGTTAGAAAGTAGAACAGAAACAAAAATTATGCCAGAAGGGAAATCTTAGGAAAAGACATAAGGATTTTTTTCCACAAAGTCAGAGACCACAGTAGGCAAAGCTTGCAATAGATTTTCAACCACAGGGTGTCTCAGATTGTTTAGAACAAGAAGCAGGAATAATAGATGATTACATTGCTGCACGGATAAGCAGGTGACTGAATCTTTCAATCGTCCGCTGCCTTTTTCTTCAAGGAAAAGAATTTCCAAACTACAAAGTACAAAAGACAGACCTGGGAAAGAAAGTTAAATTATAACAGATTTAGAGGTTGGAGTTTGTGCCCAGGAAGCAATGTTCAACCACAAGTCATACCACAAATCATAAATGAAAGAGCCAAATTTAAAATGGAAAGAATGGCTGGTATAATAGGTCAGACATTAGAGCACTTGCTACTCTTGCAGCAGACCCAGGTCTAGTTTCTAGTAGCCATAGTGGTTCAAAACCACCCCTCAATCGGGTTCTAGAGGATTTGGTGCCTCAAACTCCTTAGGCACCAGACATGCTTGTGGTGCATGCACATAGAGACAAAACATTTATCCACAGAAAGTAAATCTTAAAAAATCATTTCAAAGAGTAAAAAGCATAAAGGGGAGATTTATTCAATGTGGCACATTGGGAAAAGGGACAAAGCGATCCAGTGAGCCCCCAGATCCTCAACTCCATCTTCAGGATCCTGACCTGACGGTGGGGCTTAAATAAGAATAGGGAGATCTGTATCACTTCCATAACTAAGCCATCTCAGGTGTGGTCCCCTGCTCAGGATTGCCACAACTCTAAAGACTTCAAAAGCAACTGACAATTTCTAAAATCTTTCCCCAGGATACAAGTCCCTCTTCCAACTGGCCCTAAGGCTTCAGCCATTTTTTCTCCTAGTAGGAGACTGCTTGGGAAATTCTAATTTCTAGGGGTCCGTTCTTTTATTCTGATAGCCACAGAGGGGAGCCTAAGTGTCTCTTTAGAATGTGTTCATTCCTGTAAACAGGCTAGACACCAGGAGTTGGTAAGAATTGCTGCATCCCAAGCACTGGGGCCACTTGTAATTGTGATTCCTTAAACATTACCATTTACTTTTAAAGATCTTGGGAAATAGCAACAATCTTGTGAGACAACATGGACCCCATTCAGAAGGGAAATGAATTTACTGGCTCTGAGAAGTCCGGATTCAACAGGCAGATGTCACAATGTACAGATGTCATTCTGTAAGCAGAGGAGCTTACTCAGAAGATAAGAACATACTTGAATTGTCTCAAGTGGCAAAATGTTTTAGCATATTCATGAGCACACCTCATCGCTTTGAAGGCTCTCTATGTGTTGGACATTCTGAGCTCGCTCTGCCTTTTTGTTTATTTACAAATATGCAAATTGAGATTTGCAGAGACTTTGCAAAAGATTGCACAATACTGTTTCCTAAAATTATTTTCATTCCAGCCTCTCAACTCTCTTCACATTCCATTTTGATATTAGAATACTATTCTGATCACCTGCTGTTAAACCAAATCTAAAGAGAGTTATCTAAAGATGAAATTAGCAGTAAATTGTTTTTATGCTTGATGGTACATGACTCCTATACAATTTCTATAAAAGACACTAATTCACAAATCTGTGCAACATGTGACAAAGCCTTATTATCTACTAGCAAATAAAAAAGAAAAACACAATGGACCAAATGAAAGATTAGGCAAGCAGCAAGTTAGTATATAAAATGATTATTTCTAAATATATGAATACAAATAAAACAAAAATACCAAATGGATGATGGTTAGAAAGATTCACAGTTCTCACTAACAAGGGTTTTAGGAAATTAAAACACCCATTTATCTTGGAGTAGGTTGAGTAAATTGGTTCATGCATTTTAGTGGGCAACCTGGAAAGGAATTCCAAACTTTAAATTTGAATATAATTTGATCTACTTCTGAAATTATTCTATTGCTGAAAATGTATATTTAGGTAAGAAGAATGTAAGTATGTGAATATATATATATTATATATGCCAACACTTGCTTATAAATGCAAAATTTTTGGAATAAGCTTAAATATCAATGAATAATGTATAGATTAAGAGAATTACAGTACATTCTTAGAGTTGAATTAAATGTACACATTCAAAACAGAAAGGATAGTTTTTACATTTTAAAATGGAATAAGGCATATGATATGTACATTAGTTAAGAAACAGAAGTATATAATAACATATCATTTATGCAAAATAATGCACTAAAATCTAGAAAGGTTAACAGAAATTGTTAATGATGGTTATCTATGGGAATAGAACTTCTTACAAAATTTATTTTTAATATAACGTTTGCTTAAAGTGATACTACCATGTTGAAAATAAAAGTAATGCAGTCATGCTATGTGACACCAAGATTCCATACTTGACTCCTTTTTTCATAAGTAATATCTAAATCACAACTTAATAAAATCACAGAAAACATCTTCAACAACATTTTGCTGACCTAAAAGTAGCAAGAATAATAAATCATAAAATGATTTCCTGTTGGAGGATGAGATATTGTCAATTTTAAGAGACAAGTTATGTACCCATTTAAGAAACTATAAAGAGAGCATGAGAGATTATTCTTGCACATGTTAATCCCCTGAGTGTTTTAGTTAGTAATTTGTTAAACATCAACATACACTGACTTACTAAAGGAAGTATTTGACAATGTTTTATACTGCATTAAAGAAAAGTATTTGGACTTAGAGTGGCAGGTTACATACCTAAGACCCTGTTGAGCACACAGAGCTGTGTGAAGACAAGTATTGATCTTTCTTTCTTCACATTCATCAATCAAAACCATAATAATGTTAGCAGAAAATAGACCCTAATGAATATTCATTGAATAAATGATGTAGGATGTCCTTCCGTGTACTGTGAATATGTGTTGCTCTCATTGATTGATGAATAAAGCTGCTTTGGCCTATGGCAAGGCAGGTTAGAGGCAGGTGGGAAATCCAAACAGGGATACAGGAGAAGGGTGGAGTCTGGGAGACGCTAGCCAGCCACCCCAGGAGTAACATGCTAGCACACTGATAAAGCCATGGCCACGTGGCAATACATAAATTAATAGAGATGGGTTAATTTAAATTGCAAGAACTGGTTAGTAATAAGCCTGAGCCATCGTTCAAGCATTTATAAATAATATTAAGCCTCTGAATGATTATTTATAAGTCACTATGGGACAGGGAACTGGAAGGTGGGACACAGAAAAGCCTCTGGCTACAAATAAATACATCAGGAGGTTTCAGTGAGATAAATCTGAGGGGTAACAGCCAGTGTCCTAAAAGTCAGGTGAACTGAATTTAATATCCAGAACCCAAGGAAGAACAGAATTGATTGTCAAAGGTTGTTCTCTGACTTCCATCCACATACCATGACTTGCATGCAACCGAACTCACACACGTCACACATGCACACATATATACACAAAAAAATATAAATTATAAAAATTATTATAAATGAAATGATTTTTTAAAGTAAGTCATAATCAAGAAAAGTTCTGTGGTTTGCTTTTTTTTATTAAAATACCTCATTTGAAAAGAGAGCATCACTAATTAAACAATGACAACTCATACACCTTCCAAGATCAAGAAAAGTATCTTTTTCCACCGAGGGCACTAACAAGGCCGTAGTATATGGCAGCTGAAAAAGTTTCCTGTACAATACAGATAAGACTAATCATGTGCATCAGGAAAGCTGATTTGTGCAGTTTCTTCTCGTGAATGCAGGTTATGATCTGCTAAACGTTATGGTCTAAAACTATACATGGTAAGCTCTCCATCACTGGAATTACTCACACATCATGTTTGAGAAATGGTATTTAAGACTGGTGTAATCCTTGTGCTTGGGATACTGAGCCAGGAGGACTGCTGTGAGTTTAAGGGCAACATAGGTTATAGAGAGATGCTCTCTCAAAAGAACACAAAATAAATAAAAATTGTGTTATACTGTTCAAAATCTACTTCAAGGCAAGCTGTCAAATTCCTTCCAGCAAAATCATCCTAAAACTCTAACACTTCCTAATAATGAAACTGATATACCAGAAAAGGGCCCTGTCTGTGGAAAGCTTGCCCAGGCCTCCCATCAGACACTTACCTGCTCATACACATACAGAAAACAATAGGTGGGTTTTGTTGAATCGTATTTATAACATCACATCAATTAGTTTGATTGTAAACCATGACCTTCTGATGACCTTATGCAAGTCCTTCCATTAGACACTTTTCATTGATCAGAGAATCTGGTGATACACGTTTGGTTCATCATATGAATAAAAATCTAATATACCAATCCCACACTGGGTTGAGTACATCATCTTGAGTAGCAGTGACTACAGAATATTTGGAATTCACATTAAGCCTAGGGACCTCATAAGTCACAGTTGGTACAATATACCTAAGGCCTCTCACGTAAGACATATGATTATTATTTGAGAAGCTTAATTATTTTATGCAATCATGTATGTATGTATGTATATGTGGGTATATGTATGTGTTCATATATTTGGGGATGCAGGTGTGTGTGCAGGTGCATGTGAGGGCAAAGGACAACTTCCTGTGTCATCCTCTAGCACACTGCCCACCTTCTTTGAGACAGGTCCTCACCTTGGCCTGGAGCTCCGAGCCCCAAATATTCCACTGCCTGCTCTCCCAGTGCTTGGATGACAAGTACATGCCACCACATGCAGCATTTATACATGGGTTCTGGGAGCCAAACTTAGGTCCTCATATTTGAAAAGAAACTGCTACTCCCGTAGCCCTTCAAATTTTTACTTATAAAAAGTCACTAACTCAGTGTTGTCACACACACACACACACACACACACACACACACACACACACACACACACACCTTCTAAATGGGGCATTAGAGGAATGACATTTAACCGAACTAAGGAATAGCATATAGTGAAGGACACTAAGTTTCTGTCAACTCAGTTTATTCTCAGGTTGTGTTTTAAAAATTTTTAATGTGTCTACAAGTTATTTTTATCTTCAGGCCAATTTGCTCTGTTTTAATAGTGTTTGATTTTTCTTCATCCTTTTTAAATCACCCTATTTAAATTTATGAAAACTTCCTGATGTAAAGCATGAATCTGAGTATAGGGAGTATCAGGATTCTAGTCCAGGTTGCCACCTCCTTCTCAGGAAGACTGTGACCTTGAACAGAGTACATGGCCTTCGGCTGCTCAGTCCCTCATCAGTAAAACAAGGCCATTGGAAGCAAGAATCCCTCGGGCTTTAGCGGAACGTTCTGCATAGGTGTCTGTTTAAACAAGCAGGCATTCGGGATTTGACTGACACCCTGGTCAACACCGTATTCTAAGGACATGAAAAGCATTTACAAACCTCTCCTGTGAAACTAGGTGTCTGAAGTCGAATCTCACAGAAATGGATGCCCAATCAATTGTCCCTGTGCAGGTGATTTATTTTGAAATAGGAAAAAAGAAAGAAAGATAAAGGAAGAGGTGGGAAAAGCAAGGGATAAAAGAGGCAAGCAGGAATTTGGAATTAAACAGTTTCACACAGTGTGCCTCTGCCTCAGTTCTACATGGTAGAATTAAAGACAGAGGACAAGGGAAATTGAGTGCTTCTCTGTCTTCATTCAAATGTAGACATGGATCACAGGGGTTATAAATCTCTAGCCAGTCAGGCCCAAGGACATCTCTATTGGCAGAACTGTAACCTTCACAAGGAGAAGCAGATGTTTGTTGGAACTGAAAGCAGGTGACAATGGGTTCAGGAATCCAAAAGAATGTGGATGGAGGATGGAAAGCTTTCCAGTTAGGTGACAAGGCCTTGTATATGTTTAATAGTTATCAGCACCACGCTCCTCCACCCTATGGCCTCTATCCTATATTCTCCAAGCAACAATGTAAGTGTATTATAGACTGTTCTTAAAGCATTACACTCACTGCAAATTCAACATGGGTTTTTGAGAACCTGAAGATGTCTGACAGATTCTCCATAGGTGAATGAAGCATTCCTGGTCTTCAAAATCACAGATCTCATAGCAAAATGGAGGAGGCAGATTATACTGATGAGTAATGATAGTTCTGTGAGGCGTGGAAACAAGGTGTAGTCAGAGAATGGTAGGTGATCCTGCTCACAGTAGAAGGGAGGAGGAAAGCTTCTACAAGACTCATAAGGAAGATGAGACCTAAAAGATGTTCAGAAGCAGCCGGAAAAAAATACTACAGCCAGGTGGGAAGAGAGCTTTCAGACATGGATGACCCCATGCAACGTCCCCAACACTAGAACCAGCTCAGCATAGGCAAGGCTGCAAGGAAGCCAGTGTGGGCAGAGGGCTGTGCATAGATGAAGAGAACCTGAGTTTCAAGAAGATGATGGCAGCTTCTTAAAACATGAGAAGGTGCTTAGCTTTTATCCTCAACCTGTGCCTTGAGCCTCATGTAGGTATGGTCTGTTTTACATTTTTAAAATAACACTCTGGGATGCCGGTGGAGAATGGGTGTGGAAGAACTCCCCAGGAAGGTGGGTTGGTCTGGAACTATAATGACAGTGATCCAAAGCTCAGTGTCACCTTGTTAAGCTAAGGACAAAAGCTGAGAAGACAAATTGCTGTGAGTAGTTGATCTTTACGATGAGAGGTAAAGGTAGCTGTGTTTTTTCATGTTCAGAATACACTCTGTCTTACTGGAGATACAGAAGAAAAAGAAAAAGAAGAAGGATCCATGATCAATTCAAGAGAAAAATTCTTGGGAAATCCACATTTAATCATACAGAAGCAAGAATAAAATGGCGTGGCTTTCCCCCAGGCAGAGAGAAAGGTGTGGATTACTAATAAAACTGAGTGAATTAGAATGTAGAGAAAATTAAAGGAAGTGACACCATCTTCATGGAATCTTTCAATGAGTTCTTACCAGGAAATCGAATCATATGATCAACTCCCCACACCTGAAATCTAAATTAGAGTGAGAAAGGGGAACGAGACTGCAAAGGGGTATGTAGAGTTAAGACTTTTTAATTTAATTCTCTAAATGATCAAATATATTAAATGCATTGCTGGAATGATCTCAAATCAAAGAACAAAGATCCCTTAATTATGCTGGGGAGATCAGGGAAAACAATAGAAATGGGGCAATGTGCTGCAGGAAGGAGAGTCAGGTTCTTTGGGGGATGTTGGAAAGTAGATGCCTCTGACTGAAATATGGAACTGGAGAGATGTATGAACCAGAGGCGGGAGTAAGAGCATTCCAGGCACAGGGGGCCTAAAGGTCGTACCTAGCAGGGGTACGACCCACCAGGGAACGAACAGACATTGTTAAACACCACACCGATGCAGTCCACTTACGTGCTAGGAAAATCATGCTAGCAAGGATGCTGAACATGGGGTCAGAAGGACAACTGCTTCATCGACTATTACACAAACGTTGTTAAAAGAATGTAGTTTACTAACTTGACAGTAATAGTAAGGAATATATGGGGAAGACATGTATGGTAATAACTTTTTCTTTTTATTATACTTTTATTATTTAAAATAATTAAATTTACATACATTTTGAACATATTCTTCCCTTTTCCTAAGTCCTTCTAGATCCATTCCCACTCCTTACATACCCAACTTTAAGTTCTTCCCCTCAAATAAACAAACACCCAATGCAACAACAAAACCTCCCACAACCAAGAAAACGAAATAAAACATCACCCAGAAATAAATAAATACATAAATAAAACAACAAAACCCCACCAAATTGTAAGGCTAGACACAAAACAAAAACAAAAACAACAGCAACAAAACAAGCAAACAAAAACAAATTTAAGCAATGGTTACAAGTGTATGCCATTGTGTCTAGCATTTTATGTGATTTTGGGGGATCAGAACTCAGGTCCTCATATTTTCTGTGGGCAAGCATTTCACTGACTGAGCCACATCCCCAACCCTTCATTGAAAACTTTAATAGCTAGTTATTACATTTATTTATTTGTGTGTTGGTGCCTAATTGCCTGTGGAAGTCAGGGGAGAAACAGAAGGAGCTGGGTCTCCCATCCACCACATGGGCTCCAGCCACTTACTGAGGTCATTAGGCTTGGCAGCAAGTGACTTCACCCACTGAGCATATGGCAGGCCCAAGTGGAAACCTTCTGAAGGACTGAACTGTTATGCCCAGATTGCGACCCTAAAGAGACCACTGAAGACTGAGGATGTCCAGAATGCAACAGCAAGGTTTATTCTATAGATACAAGTCTAGACAGGGAACTCATTCCTACACCTAATACAGTGAGGCAGGGAGGAGTTGCTCTTTCTTTGTGAGGCTAGCTATTTAAAAGCAAAAACCACAAGCCCGTCAGGGCGGTTGCGGGGGTTTGGCACGAGTGCAACTCGGATTGGTTTATTTTTATTTTTGAAGGTCTCTGTTCTCTTTTAATTGGGTGAGGGTATGTAAACTTTGAATTTACTGGTTGGGGGTTACAATTATCATTTTGGGGGCTGTCCAGGACAAGTCCCAGGCTCTGTCCTTGAGCTGCCATGGGGGCTGGCTGGCCAACACATACTGACTGTAGGGGCTGGCTCAGTGGTCCAGGCTCTGTCCTTGACTTACACACATAGCTCTAAGTTGGTGAGGGGTTCCAGACAGTAAACAACTGGCTGAACTTTGAGCAGTCAGAGTACGTGTAGAAAGGGAGCTACTGCAAAGACTATGTCTTTTGTTCATGGCCCTCCCAGAAACTGCTTGCTCGAGTCTCAGGAAACTGAAATTGAGGCCTGATCTCTGAGAGAAGACTGAGCAGCCTGTTATGGCATCTACTTCGTCCTTTAAGAACTACTGTACATATCAGACATGTTAAGTTCTATACATATTAATTTTGTGGGCTCTTTAATTAGCTACAGGATGCTTAAGCTGAATTTTCAAGAAAATACAAAATAAACAGATGTTTTAAATTAATCATTTATATAATGAAATAATGTAGTATCTCATAAAATTTTTGTTTCCCTAAATTTCTCAAATTATAAAGCAACCTCTTGAGTTTTGAGAGATCTCTTTAGTTACAAATCTTTTTTCTAGTAAATATTCCTGTGAGTCTCTATTCCTGTTATAAATTTCAAATTTTCTATAATAAATGTATCTTTATTTTTCACATATGAAATTTTGATAGGAGGAAAAATGTTTTTGCTGAATATTTTCTGTTCTTTCAGCAACAGAGCTAAAACACTGGCTCAGGCCCACAAAACTCAGGTGTTCCACAGTTGACTGTTCAGCTATCACAGAGGAAAAACGTATATTGCTAATAAACAACAAATAGGCACATATCTCAGGCCAAGTGGGGACTGTTGTTCACTCTAACAGATCTTCAGTTTTGAATTATCTGAATTTATTTGAATTTATTCACCCAGTTTGAGAGATTGTTTCGAAAAAAACATTCTTCATAACGTTCATCTTAATGAACACTTTTCTTTCTGCTTATTTGTCAAAGGAAGTTCAAGCCAATGCAACATTTGTGTCCATCTAATGACATCCCTCCACTTACCATGAGCCTGTCTGACTCAGTGAGTGAGTGTGCAGAAGGTGTAATTCTGAAGGCCTGTTACAGAGACAATGTAGTCAGAAGACACACCCTGACTTTAGAGAGCAAAGCCTGTAGAAATATCTAAGTCCTGGAACCAACCTTTCCCCAAGGGACGTCTTTAGAGCATATAGTTGCATCATGTTAATGTCTTTAAATCTTTTAAGTTTCATAATATTTCATGAAACTGAAATGCCTGTAAAATTCAAAGCAGAGATATATATTTTGTCATGATCTCAATTTGTTCTAAAATTCTGAGGCTGGAGGGTAGATCTGCTCCATCTCACTGTTAAAGAAAGGTAACTGAGAAATAGCATTGAAAGTTACAGTCACCTTACAACAGAATAGTCATCCTTGAGAAACTATGACATTGGGATGGCAGGCAGGTAGTCACCCCTCAGGAGGGCCACAGAAAGCATCACATGTCATTGAAAGGACTGTTTAAAATACGCCCTTGGGGCTACTTCCAGTACTCAAACGCTATAATTCTAGAAAAGTGATGCATAAAATACTACCTAAAAGAATCACTAGAAATTATATGCTTTAAAAGACAATGACTTATTAACCAAGGTTTAACTACAAGCAACAGCCAAACTTCTTTATAGCACAAAAGAAATGAGTTATTTGATGACCCATAATAAGTATCTGGGGAAAAAAGCTTGGGAAAAGAAATCCAGACAATGCCACCCATAGCACAGGTGAGGCTGCTGTACTGGTGTGATGTGTACCGCAGTGGGTCGCAACCATCTTTACTGAGAATTACAGCTGTCACTAAACACTTAAAGCCCAGACCACATGTCAATCCTCGTGTGGATGCACATTTAACAGGATGCTACGGGGTTCCTTAAAATACAGTCTGTGCCTTCCTTTTCCCTCCATTCTTTCCAGAGCATAAACACTGAATAGAGTCTTAGTCTGGCAAAGCCAGACATGGTTCTTGTGCTCCATTAAAGGACAGAAGAGAAGACTTTGTCGATTCAGCTTAATAGTGAGGACACACTTCCCACTTTCCACCCATACACAGTGCAGCATTCCTCCAAAATGAAAAGAATGCTGGCTCTGGTCAGTCAGGATAAAGGAAAACCCTTGTTCCATGCTTTAATTAAATTATTTAATACTTAAAGAGTCTATGTCTTCTTAATGGAATAGTTCCTAGAGTGTGACTCTGGTTCCCCAGAAGAAATTGGGACATACAAGCCACTCATTAAGACCTGTTTTACATTTTTCTTCTGTATGAAGGAAGTAACCAACTTTAAGGAAGTAGATGTTTCTCCTCGGCTCATGGGTTTCCTGGGAACTGCAGGGTTGCTCATGCCCTGTTGTTAATGATCTAGGGTTGCAGATTCTGTGGATGTTAACAGAGCTGTGGAAATGTGATGGCATCTACGTTAGCACTCACTGATCAAGATAACTAGGCCCACTCTGCACATTGCTCATAGATTCACTTAAATGGGTTCAGCACCACTTACCAAGGACCCTTAGTATAAAGCCAGTTCGCAAGAGGTTCTCACTCCACACTGGAGGAGCTCCAGTCACTGCATGGAGGCCCTACCGGATGACATTGGATGTTTCCACTGTGTATTGTTCTGTCCTGTGAATCCAGAAATCCATAAAGGTAACAGAGTCACGCTTCTGCAGAATCTTATTTTAAAAAGTTAAGAAAGCCCTGGGCGTTGGTGGCGCACGCCTTTAATCCCAGTACTCGGGAGGCAGAGCCAGGCGGATCTCTGTGAGTTTGAGGCCAGCCTGGGCTACCAAGTGAGCTCCAGGAAAGGCGCAAAGCTACACAGAGAAACCCTGTCTCGAAAAACCAAAAAAAAAAAAAAGTTAAGAAAGCAAAATGGAATAAAACTCCAGTCATATCCAGTTATCACCCAAATAACAATATACATATTTTGTTGTTGTTTTATTTTTAATTGCTTATTTGCCTTTTCTGAGACAAAATTACATGTAGCTGAGGCTGGCCTCCAACTCACAGTGTAGCTAAGGATGCCCTTGAACTTCTAACTCCTGATCATACTCCTGTCTGTCTCCCAAGTGTTTAAATTATAGGCATGAGCTACCATGCCAGGCAAGGCTGTTTATGGAGGTAAACAATGGATGGAATTAATGACTTGTGGTGTAAACATAGTCAGAACCCATAGCTGGGGAAGTTATAGAACAAAAGACAGTCTACTGGTGTCATTTTTCTAAATTGTCATGCTGTAAAGCTGCTTTTTGAGTATTTATGTTTCTAACCAGCTTTGTGCTGCTTCCAACCTCAGTCAGAGATACTTCTTAGTGTAGTGAGTGGTTAATGCAGAGACTGACACGGAACTGTTCAGAGTGCTAGAGCAAGAGACTGGATGCTCAAGCACAGATGGAACGTCTGTATGTCTGTATAAAACCACCACAAGGATCATGGAATATCATGCAAGAGGAGGCAGAAAGAATGCTAAGAGCTGAGGATGAGAAGTGTTGAGAGATGCTGTCTTCTGGACATGACCTGACTGTTGATCACATGAACTCACAGTAGTTTAGGGTGCCTACCAAAGACCTGTAGAAGATCAAGTCAGTTAAACATTCCAGCATGGAGACGGAGGGGCTCCCAAGGCCCAGTCCCCAGTTGAGGAGCTATTGACAACTGATGGCTGCTGGGGGAGGAGAGAGTGACTTTTCTCCAAGAATATGGTCACTAGTAGATTTCCCATGCCCAGTGAATGACCTCATATCCTATACACATGAAGAGCACCCTCTGGATTCAGTGAGTTAGAAAATAAGTAAATAAATAAATAAATAATGACAGGACAACATGAGGTTGGGAGGGAGATTGAGGCAACATCCTGGGGGGCAGTGTTGAAGAGCAGACTGTAGGGAGGATAATGATCAAGATACATTGAATACATGTAAGATATTTTCAAAGGATAAATAAAAAATAAAATTAGATGAGGATATTTAAAATCTGGGAGAAAAAAGACTAGGAAGGGACAATAGGGGGGAAAAGGTGGGGAGGTATGAACAAAAGTAGACTGACTGTCCTAAAAGCAAGAAAAGTTTAACCACAAACTGCTTGTTAAACTTCAAGAGAGATGGTTGAGGATGTCAGTTGCTGTCATACACAGCACATGGCTGAAGCAGGTTACAGGCTCAAGGGGCACCTGATAATTCTGTGGTGCACACATGTTAGTCCAGGCTCTCAGAGAAGCATATGCCAAGGTGTGGTTTGATGAATGAGGATTTTATAAAGCTACGTTTTATGACAGAAAATGGGACAGAAACCAAAAAATCCAGGCACTGTAACTCTATCCCCCAATAGCGAAAAGACAAGGGAGGAATGAGATGCCTTCAGATACACAGTCTAAAAGGACTCAGCATCCTGTGGTTTCTATTCTCTTGCAGAAACTGCCCATCTTTGGATCCTGGGCATACTCAGTAATTGCAAAGAAAGCCCTAGAATAAAGATAAATTTCAGAGCACAAATGCCAGGCTTTCTGTCAAATCTGCCTTTCATATTTTCATCCCCTGAATGAAAATATTTAATACCATTTCCTGTCTTGTATTTGAATAACATATATAGTTTTATAATATTTTCATTTATATGTCTTCTTTTAATACCTGTAAAAAATTTTAAAGGGTACAAATGTTTGTAGACATTTAATTGTTTTCAATTTTACTTTTGTATGAACATGCAAAGTATTAAGGTTTTCAAACATTTTGGTTTTTTCCCCATCCCCCTTTGTCACCTCCTACCTCTAGTCACCTCCTTCCCCTATTATGTCACATGTCAAAGGGGTAAGGAAAATGTAGTGTATATATATTTTGTTCAGCAATAAAAAAAATGAAAATTTCAGGAAAATGAATAGATCTGAAGAGTGTTCTGTTAACTGAAGTAGTCCAGACTCAGAAGAACAGAAATAAATGTTCTCTGTCATTTGCAGATCCTGACACTTATAGGATTTATTCCTGATGTGTATATGTGTGTGTGTTTGAGTATATGTACGTGCACTGGAGGTCAGAAAGAGTCATCAGTTCTCCAGGAAGTGGAATTACAGTGGTGCTGAGAACCAAACCTGGTTCTTCTGCCAAAGCAGCAAGCGCTCTTAAGTGTTGCTCCATCTCTGCAGTCCAAAGTCCTAACTTTCAAAGTATGCATGTTTGTAAATAAGGGGATAGGAAAACTGGGTAGAGTAATGAACCAGGTAATATCATGAAAGGGCAACAAGAGAAAGGGAGTGGAGGAGGGCAATGGCAAGAAAGTAAATTCTCTATGTCATTTATAAGCTTCCAAGGACTCTTGTTGCATAGTGAAGTCCTTATGGAGACTTTAGAGCAAGTGAACCCTCCTCAACACCAACAGATGCAATTACATGGAATTAACAGGTTTCTACAAAGCAAAATAAACCATCAACTGAGCAAACAGTCCACAAAACAGAAGTCAATGCTGTTTTAAAAAATGTTCAACATCCTTAGTCTTCAGGGAAATGCAAATTAAAAAAAATACTTTGTGATATCACTCACCCCATTCATCAACAAATATGGCAACAAATATTGTAGAAGATGCATGCAGAGAGGAAGTTTCATCACTCTAAGTGGGAGTACAGCTATGGAAAACAGTTTGCAGGGTTCCCAAAAGTAAAAATAGCACTACCATATGACCCAGCTATCACTCCAAGGCATATACTCAAGTAGCCCACACCTACCGTGGAGATATTTACACTCCATGTTTATTGTTGCCATGCTTATTTAGTATAGCAAGAAAATAAAAATAATTTGTCAATCAACAGAGGAATTGCTAATAAAAATATAGTATGTACTGAAAAGAAATTATTGCTCAACTATAAAGCAAAACAAAACCATGAAATTTTCAGGAAAATGGACAGACTTAGAAAGTGTATTAACTAAGGTTGCCCAATCTCAGCAGTAAAATACAATGATGCCTTTGAGGCTTTTTGCATCTAAAACTCACATCTCTCAACTTAAATTCAGACATTCACCAATTCACTCTCCTCAGACTGCTTGTCTCTAAGTAGATTTCTACTTAATGATATTTATTCTCCACAATTCTCCCAAAGATTACTTCCTGAATATCAAAACCACTTTAGCAGACTCTGATATCTCTTTCAAACTACTTTCTCGATCTCTTTACAAAGACATTTAAAGGCACTGTAGGTAGAAGAAGCCTAAAGTATCTCTTTCTTAGTTTAGGAACCTCTCATATGCTGGGCTCTACACATTGGACCATTTTGTCTTCCTCACTCTTAAATCCTCCTGGAGCTAAATAAACTCGGTGAAATTACTCTATTACTGAACATACTTTTTGAAGGGCTATTTTTTATTTTATGTATTTCAAAGTTTTCACTTTTCAGTTGTTAAATAAATATACCTTAAGTTAATTGACCACATATAAATAGAAAACTGGGCAATGTATATATTATATTAAATGCTATTAATCTTTTCTCAATACTATGTAAATAATTTTCAATGGATTCAGGTACATGTCAACATTTACATGTATATCTGCATTTATGAATCTTTATATTTATTCATATATTTTCACTTGACAAATTCATGGAAGGGAATTAATGAACCGAGATTTTCTTTTCTTGCAATGAACAACGAAATGTTGGAGCACTCATTTCTATGACTGACAACCAACACTTCTCACCATACCATTTAATAATGCTAGTTATTTCATGAACAGGAGGAGGAGTTTCTTTTTTTTCTTGTTATCTTGTTCTGTGGTGAACATTTCTAATGTTCTTTTTAGGTGTTTTATTTCTCCTTCCTTCTCTGTCTCCAATGAATCCAAGGTGTCTCGGTTGTGTGTCTTTAGACAGTGTCTCTATGTCAGCTGTTCTTTAATGTATAGTTCCTGTTCAGAACTTTATAATCCTCTACCCAGCACCTCATATGGATTCTCAGCAAGCATCTCAAGTTTGATATGTCCAAAATTAGAATCCCAGCCTTTACTCCAACTCTATTTTCCCTGTCTTAAGAGCTGTCATTGATTCCTTTCTGAAATCTTTCACAAAAAAATCACTGTGAAAGAATACTTATATAAGTGACCCCTGCATTTTTGTCTCTTCTGAGAATATGGCTATAGGATCTTATATAAAGAAGACAGGCTCTTCTGGCAGGTGTGTTTTCTTCAGTTTTTCCTATTCCTGTCTAGAATAAAAATACTCTATCTGAACATAGAGAAACCTTCTTGAAACCATGAATAAATGAATGTCATATGAACAGATAACAATTCCAATCAATTTACAGTGTTCAGGGGTCAGGGAGGGTAAAGAGATGGTTTAGTGGGTAAAGATACTTGCTACCAAAACTGATGACCTGAGTTTGATCCCAAATACACACACACATGCACTACATAGATAGATAGACAGACAGACAGACAAATAGAAGATAGATAGATAGATAGATAGATAGATAGATAGATAGATAGATAGA
>CABHPQ010134126.1:26057-39876 GCA_902168405.1 Peromyscus aztecus
ACACACACACACACACACACACACACACACACACACACACACACACAGATGGATATAACAAGAGAATATGTCAATTATCAATCTTATCTTTGTCATATAACCAGCACTTACGGATAGCAAAAGAATTTGTAAGAGACAGAGTTTCTCTACAGCAATATTGTGCCTCATAAATGAAGGCACTTTGAGAAAATTCACCATTACACGATTGTTAATGAAAAAGGAAATGTTGAACTCAGGCAATAACCCTCAGTAATTATTTATGTCAAGTGGTGGCCTCTGGGGTGTAAAGTTCAGATCTCTTTTCAAAAATAGATTTACCTTTCCTCTGCGGGAAAAAGCTGCTGGGGGAAGAGAGAGAAGAAATGAATGACTAGGTGAGAGCAAACTTTATAAATAAGCTATTTTTTCAAAAAGCTAAATTAAAGGAAAGATAAATATGTTAATATTAGTATGTACATATTATTTAGATTCTGAATTAAACAAAAAGTTTCCAGTGAAGGAAATTTTTGAATTGACTAGAATGTGACAACATCAAGGGATGACTGTAAAATTGCTTGTTGTGACAAAGGTTTCTTCGTTACTAGTTTATAATAAAACATAGAGAGTTGTCTGTAAAGTACTTTTATTCAAAATATTTTGAAACAAAAATTAGAATACATTTGAAAAAAGACTGACAATATATTTTTCTTTTATTAGTTTTGCTTTTAATTGGCAATTTTATATTTTATATATTTATCTATTATATAAAATAATGCTTTAGTAAAGCTTGTAGGGGCCAATTCAGGGCAATTGGCATATCTATCACCTCAGATTCATGCTAAGGTTTTAGTTGTTAAAAGTATTTGACTGTATTATTCTCTCCATTTTAAAATATTTTGAAATTACATACTAAATATTTATTTCTCTTGGTGTTTAATTCAGTTCTCTTTTTTCCATTTATTAAAGATATTTTTCCTCACATGACCTTTCTGATTGGAGCTCTCCTTCCCTCTCTTCCTCTCAGCTCCTCCCCAACCCCACTCCCATGTGAATCTACCCACTTTCTGTCTCTTTTAGAAAAACAGAATTCTAAGGCATAATAATAAAATATAAAACAAAAACTAATACATTGGAATATGAAAAACAAACAGAAGGAAAAGAGGCTACAAAAAGGCACAAGAAACAAATATAGATACAGAGACCCACTCATTCAAACACTCAAGAATCCCATAATCATACTAAACTAGAAGCCATAATAAACATGAAAAGGACCTGTAAGGGAAAAAGAGAGAGAGAAACATATATAAGATAAAGGTAAAAGATAAAATAAAATAAAAAATACCAGCCCTGACATGACATTATGAGACAAGGAACCGCCACTGATGCTGCTGAGTTCATTTTCTGTTGGCCATCTGGTGCAGGGCATGAAGCCTACCTTAGACATTAGTTTGTTCCCCAGTGAGACTCCCTTCGAGAAAGCTAAATTTGAATTTTCAAGTGGTTATGAATCGGAGATAGCTGCTGGGTCAGGGATGGGGTGTATTCTACTTTCCTTTCAGCCCTAGGGCCCTGTCTGGTGCAGACCCATGCAGGCCCTATGCATATTGCTTCAGACTGAGTTCATTCTGTGTCAATCCTGTTGATTTAGACCATCTTTTTTCCTTGGTGTCCTCCCTCGCTCTGGCTCTTACACTCTTTCTGCCTCCTCTTCCACAGGTTTCCCTGAAACCCTAAGGGATTTTATGGAGATATTCTATTTAGGGTTGTATGTTCCAAGGACTCTCTGCATAATGTCTGGTTTGGGGGTCTTTGAATTTGTTCCCATCTGCTACAGGAGGAAGCTTCTCTGAGGATAGCTGAGGAAGGTGTCAGTATAGGGTATCTCTATACTCTAATCTATGAGTATAGAGAATGTCATTAGGAGTCATTTTCTTGGTACTTTAAAAAAAAAAAGTAGTATTTGGTTTTATCCTAGGCCCCTGAGCTATCAAGTCTCACATTCCCAGTAAACCAAGCAGTCAGGTATGGGTTCCAGTTCAAAAGTGGGCCTTAGGTAAAATCAGATGTTGCTTGGTTACTCCCACTACCATTGTCCCACCATTGAACTAGCATATCTTGCAGGCAGGAAAACATCGTAGACGAAAGGGTTTGTGGCTTGGGTGGTGTTTACTCTTCATCTTTGTTAGCATGTTGAGTACCTCTGTGTACGAAAGGCACTAAAAACAGAGGTGAAGGCTTTATGTAGGCACTAACTTGACTTCAGTGCGTTGTGTAAGTGTTCTCTTCAACAATGGGATTTGACATCAATTTGTGGAAAGCAACCAATAGTCTTGGCTGGGGCTGGATTGTTTGGGGGTTCTCATGGGACCCTTTTGGTAAACAACTCAATTAGATGTAACCCAGTCCCAGAACTGGAAGCTTCATTTAGTCACAAGACATGCTCAGTTGAGGCTCTATCTCCATGTTATTTGGTAATTTCATTTAGATTGTCTTCATATATGTATACATTTTACAAAGCTTCTACTGTATTAGGTTTCCATACTACCACTCAAATGGCCCTTAATTATATCTGTCTCTCCCAGTATTCGCTCTCATATACCCCTCTTCCTCTCCCTGCCACTTGATTCTGACATTCCAGCACCCCCTATCCATCCATAACTATCTATTCTATTTCTCTTTCTTAGGGAGATCTATCACCCCCAATCTCTTACTATATCCATAACCTCTGTGGTCCTATGGATTATAGCTTGGTTATCATTGACTTAACAGTTAATACATGTAAGCAAATACATAACCTATTTATCTTTCTGGGTCTGGGATATCTCACACAGGATAATTTTTTCTAGTCACATCCATTACCTGAAAATTTCATGACTTTCATGTTTTAATGGCTAAGTAATATTCCATTGTGTAAATGTACCACATTTTCTTTATATATGCATCTGCTAAGGGGGTATCTGGGTTGTTCCTAATTGCTGGCTATTATGAATAGAGCAGCATTGAAAATGGTTGAGCAACTGTCTCTGTGATGTGATGAAGCATCCTTTGGTTATACGCCCAAGAGTGGTATAGTTGGATACTGAAGTAGATGGATTCCTGTCTTCCGGAGGAACCACCACAACTGTTTTCATAGTGGCTTACAAGTATGAACCCCCTCTGGCAATGAAGGTAAGTTCCCCCTACCACACTTCTCCACAAGCTGTGTTATTGATCTTATGTTATTGATCATGTGTTATTGATCTTAGCTGTTCTGACAGGTGTAAGATAGAATCTCAAAGTACTTTTGATTTGCATGTCCCTGATGGCTAAGGATGTTGGACATTTCTTTAAGTGTTTCTTGGCCATTTGAGATTCCTGCATTGAGAATTCTCTGGGTACAGGTCTAAACAGAGAACTCTCAATTGTCTCCTGTAACAATGAGTGCAGCGCTATTCTCCACTTTCCCTTCTATCAGGGTCAGTGTATCTGACTTTATGCTGAGGTCTTTGATCCATTTGGAGATGAATTTTGTGCAGAGTGATAAGTGGATCTATTTGCATTCTTCTACATGCAGCCATCCAGTTTGACCAGTACCATTTTTCAAAGATGCTGTCTTTTTTTCCAGTATGTGAGAGTTAATTGTTGAGGAATAATATATTTGTACACTGTGAATATGTGTCACTCTGACTGGTTTAATAAAAAGCTGAATGATCAATAGCTAGACAGGATTTTCAGGGCAGAGAGAATGCTGGGAAGAAGGTCAGAGTCGCAAGAAGACAACGCCAGGGAGGCAGACCAAGCAGCAAGGCCTTTACAAAGTAAAGGTAACCTAGCCACATGAAAGAATGTAGATTAAAAGATATGGGTTAATTTAAGTTATAAGAACTAGTTAGAAATAAGCCCAAGCTATCAGTCGAGGTTTCATAATTAATAAGTCTCTGGGTCATGATTTGGGAGCTGGGTTGGTAGAACAGAGAAAGACTAGCTACAGTATGTTCATACATTTCTTTAAGGAATTAATTCATTCCACCGTTAAGGACTTTATATCTATAAAAGATTTTATATGATATTTGTCTTATGTTTCAGCTTAGTTGCATCTCTCAGGGCCTCCTATGGTAGGGTTGCTGGGCTATAGAGGAGATATATTGTCCTAGCTATTGTTTATTGTACTTTTACTCTGGTTTCCAGGCATCTGGGTTTGGGAGATTATAATTCTAGGTGTTAACATGTGTACTTGTCTGTTATGTGGGTGCTTTGTTCCTTGGTTTCTGTTGCCCTCTCTGGTTCTTAGGAGAAGGTAGTGACTACATGTTGCCTGACTAGTCGTTCTTTTGGGATCTTGCTAGGTGTGGCTTCTAGAATTGCCTGGTAAAATATGTTTCTAGGTATTGGGAACTGGCATTTAGGAACAAATGGGATCAGAGTGGGGCAGAAGAGGTCCTCACGAGGGCGGAAAACAGGGTATTCCACCAGGATCTGCTTAGTAACCTGGAAATGGGGCCAGAGTGAGAAGAAGCCACAACAGGAAATCTGCTGCAGAGCTGAGGGTCAGCCTGGGGGACGGGATAGGAAGGAGGGAGAGAGAGTGAAGATCTGATGTTCACCTATGTGCTTCACTAGCTTACTTGTTTCTCAGGCAAACATGACTGGTGAGTTCACAGGGAATGCCTCCTGGAGTTAGGAGCTGGGATAACAGATGAGTGGACAAGGTTGGCGGAGAAGGTCCATAGGACCCACTGGATATGGAGGCAGAGGAAGGAGGGGCTGCAGCAGGTGGTCTGCGACCGAGTTTCAGGTGAGACCGCAGTCTTGGATTAGGAGGAGAGCGGAGAGAGATGAAGCTTCACAGTAAAGCTACCTGCTTCCCTGGCCTGAACGTAATTCCATGTTCTGAAATGTGGAATACCAACTGGGGACAAGGCACAGGCTCAGATGTGACAAATGGGTAATGATGACTTCTGGGTTCTAAAGTGCCTCACTATCCAGTGGAGGAAAAGACAGTCCATGGTCCTCCCTACAATGAAAGATACTGTTTTTAAATAGGAAAACAAAATGGTAAGTGAGTACTGAGAATAAATGACTTATTATTGGGGGGCATCAGACTTGGTTAGGAAGAGGTAGTTAGGAAAAGGGCACTGAAGCTGAACTAGAAAGAAATCTGAAATTTGGAGAATGTTTCAAACTGAAGGTAGAACTTGCATAAGGAAAAAACAGTGTTCTAGGAATGGAGCTGAGCCCTGTGACTGGACAAGACAGTATGTAGCTTCAAGCAGTCCATGATGAAAGGTGCTTTAAAGAGACATGAGGAGCCCCATCATGTAGAACTTGAGTGTCAGGGCACTTCATTTTACTTCTTTGTTTCTGTTATTTCAGGTTGTGACCAATGTATTTTTGTCAATGAAAAAATGAAGTATTTAATTTTCCAGTGTTTAGATATGCAGTATGAATGTCCATGTACTCCATTCCAGATGCTAACAACAGTAAACAGTGACTAAATTACATAAACAGTAACCAATGTTAACCTGTTCTGGAAACCAAGACTATGATTTCCGAAATTAATACTATACTGATTATTCTTATAAATTCATCTTTTTGTACATCACATGTAGTTCCTTCAGGATGCACATTTGTCACTAAGATAATAAACTGAAAGGATCTATGTAATGAATCCTTTTCTGTCCTGCCAGCCAGCTCCCAAATGAAATGGAGACTTATCATTAATTATGAAAGCTTGGCCTTAGCTTAGGCTTGTCCCACTAGCTCTTACTACTTAATTTAACCAACTTATTTTAATCTACAATCTGTCATGTGGCTCATTACCTCATCTCTCTGTACTGCCAATGCTGCTTTCTCCAATCTGGTTGACGACTCTGCCTTCTTCTTCCCAAAGTTCCCTCTGCCCCGAAGTCCTGCCTGTTGTTTGAATCTTAGATGGTCTTATAATAAAAAACCCAGAGCTAGATATCAGGGTGAAAGCTGAAAGATCAGAGAAGCAGACTATTCAGCCACTAGTTCTTACCTCTATGAAATTCTCAGTCTAAAGAGAGAGAGTTCCTGTTTCCTCATGCCTTACATACTTTCCTCTGCCCAGACATCACTTCCTGGGATTAAAGGCATGTGTGCTTCCCAGTACTGGCATTAAAGGTGTATGCCACCACTGCCTGACTCTGTTTCCAGTGAGACCTTGAAATCACAGAGATCCAGATGGATCCCTGCCTCCCGAGTGATAGAATTAAGGATGTGTGCCACCACTGCCTGACCTCTATATCTAATCTAGTGGCTGGCTCTGTCCTCTGATCCTCAGGCAAGTTTATTAGGGTACACAATATATCACCACACCCCCCCAGACCTCCTGTCTGGCTATTGGCTGTTGAGCTTTTTATGTCACCAATCATAGCTATACATTTCCACACAGTGTATAGATATCCCAGAGCAGGTCTATGTACAGCGGTACATCTGGTAAACAACACTGAGTTGCCTTGTAATTATGTGTGCAATTTTATTCTCTGTTTATGAGACTACCTGTGTCTTTGACCCTCACCAAGACTGTGTGTTTTATTTGAGACCTAGAACTTCAACTAAATTAATAAACAAACATGCCAATTTGGATTGTGATTGAAAGGACCAGAGTTGGCACAGGACACACCAAGACCAAGTTCTCAGCACAAAGGAGGCTCATTTGTCTCCGAGGAACAAAGGCAGGGATAGGAGACAACAGAGAGGAGGAAAAGGACAAGAGAAAGGGGGAAGGAGAGTTGTCCCAGAGGGATAAAGGACTGTCTCTGGATAAAGTAGAGGCAGATGTGGCCCTTTTGCAAATGACAGTTTTTAAAGGGAAAGGGGGAAATCCCTTGTTAGGATAAGTTCGTTTGTTTTGATTGGAAATGTTAATTTGTACCCAAAAAGGGGCCTTTGGTTGTTGGACCTTGGTGCTCAGCCTCAGGAGGAGGAAGTGACCAAATAAGGGAATGGATCTTGGAGGTTAGCTTTCAGAATGTTGTCCAACATTTTTAGTAAGGGAGAGAAGGGTAAAAGGCTAAAACTCGTCTGCCATGCTTGCCATGCTGAGGTGTGGACTTGCTATGCTCAGGCCTGCTAGAACCCTTCAGTAATCAAGTGAAGATATTCATAAATGTGGAAATATGAGTACCTGTAGTTGCTAGGGTGATCAGTGATCCCTCAGAAGAAATGGCACTTGAGTGGAAACTTGGAAGATACAGCACCACGTAAAGGAGACAGAAGTGTTGAGAGAGGGGAGAGCAGCAAGCACAGTGGCCTTTCTTCAGTACTTAGCTTGATGTGGAAGAGCACAAGGGCTCTTTGGTAGCCAGGGTGCAATGGAGCTGAGTGTTGTAAGATACATTGTTCCAAGAGGTACATGAGAATTTTTTTAATCAAGGGAGTGACATGATCTTACTTGTGTTTTCTTTTATCCACTGAATTTAAAATTTGAGTATTTCCCAATTAACTTATTTTTTCCCTCAGGGTTATTCAATATGTTATTGCTGAAATTATTAAGGCTACTCCATGTAGTTAATAGGAGGTTTATTTTGTGGGGTAACTTACAAGTGAAGGGATAGTTTACAGGGTCTGGGAAAGGTGTAGTGCAGTCCAGTGGTGTTCTCTGGAAAACTCCGCTCCATCTAGCTCCAGCGTCCAGGGTCCAGGAACCAAGAGATCCCGTGCATCCAGATCTCCAGTCTTCAGCGTCCTCTCTCAGCCCCGCCTTGTAGGTGTGACCATTACCAAAGCGTCAATGGGGGTTGGAACTTCCAGGTCAAAGCTGGAATGGCTACGCACTACAATATGTGGTATTGGTGTCAGGTTCCCTCCCTCAGTATACCGTTTTTTTTAAATGTATTCTTGTATTTAGTTATTTGAGAGAGGTGCATGTGGTGCACACCTATGTGTCAAGTGCATATTTGGAGGGCAGGGGATAACTTGTAGAAGGTGGTTCTCTCTGTGAACCATGTATGCTCTATGGACTTAACTCCAACCATTAGACTTGGAGGAAAGTGAACTGAGCTACTGAGCCATCTCATAGGGTCAAATTAGACTTAATATTAAGAGATGATGATTTTGAGAGTTATTTCTGTATTCCAGAAGAGTGCCCCTTGTTGGCTGTGTGGTTTGCAAACATTTTCTAGGACCTTGTTAAATTTTTGCATCTTTTTAACAAGGCCCTTCATTGTGACAGAAACTTGTCATAGCAACAGTTCAGCAGTTTCTTTTCATAGACAACTCTTCTGACTTTCAGTCTATGAACCCTTAGATGTCACTGTTTCTCCTAATGTTTTGTTTCCAAACACTTGATAGTCTTTTACTTAACATTATTGCTATATAACATTTAAAATATCCTGCACTCTCTGCTTTCTGATTTTTTTTAGTACATATATAGAGTATATTAAGACAAAAGAATGGCTATCGCTGGTTAAGTATAATGGTTAAAATATTGAGGCTCCATTGACTGTACTGGTATCTCCATTTTTAAAATAGTTAATTGAACATTTTACCATGATTAAAAAAACTGAAGCTAAACAGTGTTGTTACTAACGACAACAACAAAAAAGAATATATCCCTTCAAAGAGCAGAAACACAGCAAGAATGTTAATTTTCAGAACTCCTACCCCAAAGAGTTTGGGAGTTCAAGTCTATGCAACAGTAAAAGGAAAGAAAAATTGTAAATGTATGAATATCAGAAATAAAGCTGCCTCTAAGGAAAACATGTATATTTCTGTATAGAAAACAGGAATAATCGTGATAATTTTAAAAAGCCCACCCAGAACTCAGAAGCTCGACTAGCAAGGTTAAGTGTATAAAAAGAAGATGTGCTGGTCAATCTAGGTCCTTGGCTCCCATAAGTCTCTTGTTTTCTACTCATTGTAGAGGACAAGATGAAGAACACACTCTTCTTTTTTCTCTGGAACTGTGTTTCCAAGTATATTTATGTGGCAAATAACATAGAAAATAAACTCATTTAAAAAAATGTTTTCATTAACTTACTATACTTAACTGTGACAGAATCCACATGAGTATGCAGCTTTCAACTGGGACCCTCTTCATATATCCCGGAATCTGAGGGGAGGACATATACGTTTCCTGATCTACCATGACTAAGTCTTTTCTCCTGACCATGGTGGCACAAGTTTTTCACCAGCATCAAGAAAATGACTTGAGTAAATCATTAGTTTTTAAGTCTCAGATCCTTTACAGTTCTTGGCATTATTAAAATGTCAATGTTGTTTTCACTGTAAATCAACATCACAGAAGCAGTTAGATTATTTGTGCAGTATGTGAATTACCTGTACCTACAAGCAAAGGAAAAACCCGTAACTGATTTTGAAATCATGGGTTGGAGAGGTAGATCGGTTTGTAGGGTGCCTAGCAAGCATGAAGCCCTAGGTTCTACTCCAGAACAGTACGCACAGGACATGGTATCAGACACCTATAATCCCAGCACATGGCAAGTGGAAGCAGGAAGAGTGACATTTAAGGACATCCTAGTCTAATCAGTTCAAAACCAGTCTGGGCTGCATGAGACCCTGTCTGAAAAAAAGAGGATCAATTATTTTTTTTTTTTTTTTTGCATTTTTCTGTCTGTCTCATCGGTGTGTCAAGGCGTGAAGCCCTAACAACGTGCAGACAACAGGCCAACAGATATCACTGTTTCTGTTTGCAGTGGAGACAAATAATACAAATTCATTGAACACAGGGGAGCATGAGATGCAGAAAGGTTGTAAAAATAACAAAACAAACAGCGTATTGAATTTCCTGGATCATTTGCAAGGCTTGAGGCGCCATCTTCTTTGGTCCCCAAGCAGTGTATTTACACTGATGGAGTCCAGGGATGAGAAATCCAATCAGACCCTAATGTGCAACATATAAGGAAAAAGGCAGTGGGGCACAGAAAGACATTTATCACAGCCCAGACAGAGATGGAACACAGAGAAACAAATGAAACAAGTTGAGAGTCAGGAAATCTGAAATGAAGAGTGAATCTTGGCCTTGATTTCCAGAGGGATGGGAAGAAGGTGATGAGAGACCCTAAGGGTCAGTCTGCACATATTTAGTCAGTTATAATAAGTGAAAATTGCTCATTATAGGGCTGGGAATGGTGTTGATAGATCTGTCTCCATTTCCTACACCTTCATGGAAGTTATAATTGGCATGAGGGAGAACAGGTAGCACAGTTCAGACCCTTGCTCAGTGGGACACCCCAGAGGCATGCGCCACACTAGATGATAATGACAGCTCTGACTATCAAATCATGCAGCCAGGCTTCCAGAGGAGACAGGGTGACCCCAGAGATTGCATGGGTTATGTCTGGGTCTCCAAGGACAGAGTAAGGAACTTTTTGCCTGAGTTTATTGTAAAAATGACAAGTTTATTTAACAGGCCTGGGTTAGGTAAAAGTTGCTGTATGTAGTAGGATATCCTCAAAGCAAAGATATCCTTTCAAAGAAATTAGGTAAATGATTCTTGAGGACTTGAGATTGTCTTTACGGTGTTTTGGAATAATCTTTTTGTACACTGTGAGTATGTGTCACTGTGATTTGAAAAAGCTGAACAGTCAATATCTAGACAGGATTTTTAGAGCAGAGAGGATGCTAGGAAGAAGAAGGCAGAGTCATCAGCTGGGTGAGGAAGAAGCATGACATGCAAGAGATGAGATAACAAGCTATAAGTATATGGCAGCACATAAATGAATAGAGATGGATTAATAAGGGCTAGTTAGAAACAAGCCTAAGTTGTTAGCTGAGCTTTCATAATTAATAAGTCTTTGTGTGGTTATTTGGGAGTTGGTGAGTGGGACAGATAAAGACTCCCTAAATTACAGGAAGTTTTTTACATTGACATATCCTGACTACATAAATGGAAACTCAAAAGAGGTAGCTCTTTCTTTTCTCAGTTATCTACAGAATTTACTAACAATCAGAGACAACTAAGTTTCTAAGCAAAAAGGACCAACAGCTTTGGTTTCTCTGGATTGTCTGGATGTGTTAAGAATTTGTTAATAGGCCAGTGTGCTGAATAGTTTTATGTCAGCTTGACACAAACTGTAGTCATAAGAGAGGAGAGAACCTCAATTAAGAAAAATGCCTCCATGTGATCAGTCTGTAGGCAAGCCTACAGGGCATTTTCTTAACTAGTGATTGATGGGCGAGGACCCAGCCCATTGTTGGTGGTACTATTCCTCAGATGGTGGTCCTGGGTTCTATAAGAAAGCAAGTTGAGAAAGCCATGATGAGCAAACCAGTAAGCAGCACCCCTCCATGGCCTATGCATCAGCTCCTACCTCTAGATTCCTGCCCTGTTGAAGTTCCTGACCTGACTTCCTCAATGATGAACAGTGATAGGCAAGTGTAAGCCAAATAAACTCTTTCCTCCCCAAGTTGCTTGGTCAGGGTGTTTTGTTACAGAAATAGTAATCATAATTGGGACTGTTAGTATTAGAGAACTCTAATGTATGAAAAAATAAGCTTTAAAAAGGTAATGGGAACTTCCTTCATATAATTTATCTAAAATATTTAAGCCACAGATTAGATACCAGGCTTCCAAGAGTTTACAAACTAAATTGCAGATATGTGTGTATGAGCTCCTAATGGAAGTGAAGGTGACTTCTTGGTATACATAGAGATTCAGACCTAGATTAATAATCTTCCAGAAAGGGTCCTGTCCCTATGGCTTCCTCACTGGATAGTACCAATAATGGAAATGTCTAGAAAAGAGTCACAAAGGAAGCATCTAACCTTTGAAACTTGATGATACAAGACTGTGCCTTAGTTTCTGTGCATTTTGAGAATTTAAGTGTCTGTAGCTTTCCAGGAAGCTTAAATCACCAGCTTCCAATGACTTGATGCCACCTCACTCTAGAGTAATGCTCAACCCTCCAGGTCAATGCTCACTCTCTCAAATAAAACCCAGACTTGAAAGAAAATGTCCCCTTGCCTTGATTTCCCCAATTACAGATTGTTGTTGTGCAAAACATGAGTACTGGTTTGCTGCATGTTAAATGTATTTCTTCATGGCTTCTCTTATGAATACATGAAACTCAGATGGAATTTGCTTTTTAATAGATTCACCTCCCTGTAAATAAGTTATTTGTTATTTTGGGTAATTCAGTATAGTACAGTTGCTTCCATAGCATTCTTCTTGGTTGAAAGAAGGGTTGAGAGACTCAATCTTCCTCATAGACATTTACCTAAGGCCTGCTTTGATGTTGGAATTGACACGACATGTTTCCTATCTTTGCTGGGCTTCTTAATTGCTGAAGGGAATGAGAGTAGAGAAACAGAGGAAATGAATAACAAAGAACATTTGTGACGGATCTAGTGAGAGTTGTAGGAATCCACAGGAAACAAGACCAGTGATGAATCTGGGGCCACAAAATCTCAAGGAGAATCTAGAGTCTGAGTCTTAAAGAAATGTATATGCCAAGTGGTTGGTTTTTATTTATTTATATTTTTAGAAGTTTTTTGTTTTGGTTTGTTTTTAAAGAAGAAGGTCAACTCAAGACAATATGAGCTCAGCAAGAAAGTAGGACACAACATTCAAATATAAAAAACAAGAAAAAGAGTTCTTGTGTTGTCTGTTGGTTGTGAGGACATTACTGTGTAACATTCCTACACTGTGGAATTCAGACTGAAAGAGAATGGATATTGTTGGTGCTTATGTTTGGAAGGATGTAACTGCCTTCTAATGGAGCATCAGTCTCTACCACAGTGTGAAGAAAGGTGATGAAATCAGCAGCAAAGTCAGCTCAAACTGGGCACAGCTGAATGAAACATTAGGCTGAAAGAGAAGGTGCTAACCATTGTCCTTCAGAAAGTCCCCTGATGGTGAGAGGCATGCTTGAAGCCTTTGTGAACTAAGGACATCATCATCTCTTTTGATATATGCAAGTTCATATAGAAAATATCCATAGTTGTCAAGCTCCACAAGAAGAAGCCTGTCTCTGTACTATTTCATAGTAATAACAGAGCCTACTAAAGCAGGACTGATCACTGGGCACACAAGAGTCAGATGTCTGTCTAGTGCAGCACAGGCCCTTAGGGAGCTTGAAGCAGAGAGCACTTTTATTTGTTCTTAGTCTGCCTTGAGGCACACGAAAGGAAGGACAGAACAGACTAAACCAGAGCATGCTAAATCCCTCAGATAAGAGAATCCCAGCAGCATGTCATTTTAAATCATTTACCAATAGTATATTAATTTTATACACAAATAGGTGTTACTGTGTCATTTTCATATACGTACATAATACATTTTGGTTATATTCACTGTTGTTCTGTTTTTACCCTCTTTTGCATCCCTCCCACTCCCACTGTCTTCTTCCTCCTCTTCTTCCTTTTTTTTTGTTGTTGTTGTTGTGATCCAATGAGTTTTATTATAGTTGTTTACAAAAGTGTGGGTAAGAGCTCACTTCCAAAAACATGGGCACCTTACCAGTAATTACCCCACTGAAGAAAAATGTCTCCCTCTTCAATGAACTGTTGTGTGGATAAATCCTCAGGGAGGGGTGGGGCCCCATGAACCCCTCCTGACCCCCAGGATGTTGAAGAGCACAATCTTATGCAGATATGTTGCATGTAATAAGTGTTGTAGTAATTATTTTTTTATGTTTTGAACATAATAAAATACAAAAATTATTTTTAAGGTTAAAAATCGAGCTTATATATGATATATATATATATATAGATAATATATATATATATATATTCCATAATTGTATCTGTGCAATCTGGCCATTACTCACCAGAGAAAATGAAAACATTAATTTGTTTCTTTGTTTAGTAAATGTGTTCTAAAATGTGAAAATGAGCAGCTGGTTTGTCATTTTAGCACCCCAGTTGGCAACCTATT
>CABHPQ010134127.1:0-23537 GCA_902168405.1 Peromyscus aztecus
AGGAATATGTATTATTTACAATAGTATCCCAGTCCTTTGAAGAAAAATAAAGCAGGGAAAACAGCTGTTGGAAAGGAGGGTGTCATTTTAAACAAGATGGTCAAAAGATCCCCTCTGTTGAAACAGCACTGGACAGAGAAATGAAGGAATAAGCATGGGATGGCCTGGAGGAAAATTGCTTTAAGTAGGAAGCATGGTCCTCAGAATACTGGAAAAAAGCCAAGAGGCTACTATGGTTGGAGCAGAGAGTGTGAAGGGCAGAGATGATTTGACAGAAAGGACAGTTTATCATGGAACGTCTTAGAGCCTTGCTAGGAAAAATAAGCTGTAGGCTATCAACTACTAAACTCATGATCTAGGTAACAAACAGTGGGCTATTTGCTAGCATAATGGGGCAAGGTTTTATTTACAGTGGGATTAGTGCAAAACGAAAACGTGAGACAGCTTGTTTGACTATTCAGTGGGTTTCAGCTGAGTGGTAACCCTGGCTATAGAAATACGAGAGCTGGCTCTCCACGGATGCTTTTTCAAAGGTAGACCATACGGTAAGAAGCTGGGCAGTAGGGATGACATCTAATGGGTTTGATTTGAAGACTTTGTTTTGAAGCTGCTGTGTTTTCTATCAGTGAACTATTATGTGAGTTATTTAACTAAATGGACTCAAATATCTTATTATTAAGAAAAAGAAAAGGATGGTTCTTTGTCTTATAAGTCTTGATTTTGGACCATGATAGCCAAATGTTATTACAATGTCTTCTAAACTCTGAGATTTCATCAAAAGATCATCATCTAGATTGCTGAAGTACAACCTTCTCTGTTCCAGTTGACATTGCCTTCTTTCTGTAATTTCTGAATAAAGAAAGCATCTTGTGAACTAATAGTGATGATTTACACCACAAATAAAGATTATTCACCTTTCTTCTATGCAGGAAATCACTCTCATTATGCAATACATTTTATCATGGGCAAGAAGCCCAGGCATCAGACTGAATGTTATGCTTTGTCCCATGCCATACCGAAGATTGTATATCAATGGTCTTTAGTCCTATGCAGTAATTATTTGCTAAAATGAACCAATTGTAAGTGAGCCTGCAGTCTTGGCCTCATTCATCTCTCCTGCTTTCCCCCGCTTAGGCAGTCATTTCTCTGCCTCTCTTATCCAGCTTTCTCCCCAATGAGCAGCTGTATTTGTGTGTCTCATCCTGAGAGGGCAGGCAACTGGCTGCCATCAAAGTCACTCTGTGGCCTGGCCAGTGGGGAGCCATGAAGAGCCATCTGCTGTCTCCGCTGCAGAAACCAAGTGTCACCTCTGCTGCTGTCTGGCTCAGGGAAGGGTAATGTAGTTATTATTAACGAAGCATATTGTTGGCCAGTGCAAGGGCATAGTTTTAAACAATAAATAAGGAGGAAGTTGTAACTCATGCCCATGCACTTGCATACTTGGCTCCATGGAAACAGTTTTCCTATAGTCAAGTGAAAGAGAGCAGCAGGCACACTGTGGGCAAATCTATTAGATAAACCCTTATACATGCAAAGATAAATAACAATAACACCTAAGGGACTGAAATGGAAACTGAAAAAAACAACTGAAGGTTTTGTTAGTTAACATGTTGTTATTCTGCAAAACAGCTAGGAGAAATAACTGGAAAAGGAAGACTTGTTTTGGTTTACAGTTTCAGGCACAATTGGCTGGCTCTGCTGCTGTGAGTCCTTTCTGAAAAACTTCATCATGATGGCAGAAGGGCATGCTGGAAATAAAGCTACTCACCTCATGGTTGCCACGAAGTAGAAGCCTATTTCCCCTAACTACATCCCACCTCAAAATAGCTTATTCATCTCTCCAGTCATAACTGGATGAATCTATTGGTAATGTTAGCACTCTCATGATCCAATCACTTTTTGAAAACCATCAGTTAGCAGCCAAGCTTTTAGTATATGAATCTTTCTGGAATACACATCATTTCTAGACCATAATAAGGTATCCTACTTTTAACTCCTTTTGTAGCATCATCCAAACCATCCCTATAGTTCCTAAGGCTACATCTGCAGTGTGGGGTAGTGAAAAAGCATGGACTTTGACATCAGACAAACCTACATTTAGATGATCACTTTTTTTACTCCCTATATGTGTTTATTCTATTTCTGCATCTGCAGAATGGGCATTAGTAGTACCTATGTCAGAGTGTACCTGGGAAATTAAAGATTATTTAAAGGTCATCATAGAAGGTGCTTGACCATAGGAAATCAATAACCACTTTCCAGTGGTAAGATGATTGCTTTTGTTACCTGTATGCAAATAAATGAAGCTCTGTAGGCATCTACTTAATCATGAAATCTTTATGGTGGTTGACAGCTTTGCTGAAGTTAGCTCTTTAACACCAGTCAACATAAGTGCTGACTATGGGGAAATCACTGCGCATGAAACTGAATTAGGATGTTTTCAGGATGGTCAAGAGTATAGTTACAGTGCTGATAACTGCTTTTCAAAGAGGTAACACCTCTATCTTTTATAAAATACTCTTTGAATTTTTTCCCCCACAAGAAGGGTTGGAATTTTAATTGGTCTTATTTTTTTATCCTAGTAATATTGAAAGTGATTTAATTTCATAACTTGAATGGGCTTTCCTACAGTTTTTTTGAGATGGTGAATCTCCCTAATTAGGTTAAAGAAGATTGCATCTTGCCTTTCAGAAGAGAATATTCACAGCAGGTATGTGTGAAGATGAGCAAGGGACAATCAGATGAGAGTCTAGAACGTCAATAAATGAGAAGAGAAGAAGACCAGAGACTCAGTGAAGGGAAAATAATAGTAAAGATGGATAGATTCATGTGGGGAATGTAGAAGACAGAGAGGAATTAAAGTGAAAAGTGTAAAGAAAATTGAAGTTGTGTCAGAATATAGTCATGTCATAAACATTTGGACTTAATAGTCATTCAAAAAAGGCTTTGCTTTCTTTAAAAAAAGACAGTTTTAATTGGTGACATTTGTCTCTTCATGATTACCTCTGAGGGCATTTGAGAACTTAGTCACGATTTCCGAATCTGTAGGATCAAACAGGTATTCCACAAAGTCCTTGCTGCTTTTATGGACTTCTTGCTTGATCTTAAGTGGATGAAATACCAACAGTGAACATCAGATCTTCACTTAGTTAAAGGAGAATATCAGAAAACATCCAAGAAATACTACATGGCAGTCTGGCAAATAATCTTTTGAATATGAACCTAGAAGTTCAAGTAACAAAGTAAAGATAGACACACAGTATTATATGAAAGTAAAAACTTTCACAGTAAGTGGAATAATCAGCAGAGTCAAGTGACAGCAGATTCCATAAGGAACTAAAACCATTAGACAGAAAAGACAAACCAGTTAAGCAAAGCCCCCTCACAAATGAGCAATACCTATGAAGTGAATGAAAGACAGGAAGATGCATTTTGAAGTAAAACAAGGTGTAAATAGTGAGTGTGTACATGAGAAACTTTTCAGCCTCACTGACCGTAATGGAAACACAGATTAAAAGCACATTGTGTTATCACCCATCTCAGCTAGAATGGTCATTATAAAAAAAAGACAAAAGAAAGAAATTCTGGAGAAGGTATAGATAAAGAAGAACTCGTATACACTTTTGGTTGGAATGCAATTAGGCATTGTGGAAAACAATATGGACATTTACCAAAAGTTGAAAATACAATTGGCATATGATCCATCAATCCCACTTTGGGTTATTTATTAAAAGGATGTAAGATGAATATGTAGAAAATAAATTTTCATTTCATTTTTATTGCAGCCTTATTTATGATAGCCATGATGCAGACTTAATCTACATACCCACTAATGGATGACTAGATGAAGAAAGATGGTATAGATTACACAATAGAATATTATTCAATAATCTAAAAGATAAAATCCCATTATTTGGGATAATGTGGAGGAGATTGGAGGACATTGTTAATGAAAATGCATCTTATGCAAGAGTAACAGGTGCTCTTAACTATTGAGCTATTTCTTCAGCCCCCATGATCTCATTATATGAAATCTAAAGACAAGACTCTCATAGCTGTTGAGTAGAACAGTAATTGCCATTGGCTGTGGAGAATGGGGAGAGAAGAGGTGGGGAGAAGTTGTTTAAAAGGCAACATGGTACAATTAGATAGATAGGACATTCTAGAACTCTCTTGCACAGTGGATTGACTATAACAATAGTGATCAATATTTGAAAGAGCCAGGAAAGAGGAGTTTGCATGTATAACACAGACTCAGTAAATCATTAAGACCATGGGCATGCTAATTATCTTGATTTTATCATTACTTGGCATATACCCATACTGGAAATCACAATGTATCCTATAAGTATGCACAATTGTTATGCTTCAATGAAATATTCTTATGAGAAAGGAAAGAGTAAGGATGCTTCTAGAATGTGCTTATCACTAAATGTCTGCACAATGTTTCTTTATGTGAATTTGTTTGAATGATTAAAAACAAAATTAAAAAAAATATTTTAAGTGCTTGTAAGCTAGTTTTGTAGAAATGTTTTCAAATTTCATTAGGAGGAAACCAGTTGGAATACTGATAATGCTAGATCTTCCAACATCACTTTTCTCTGGAAAATTCAGAATATCTGTCTTCCTTGATATTCATTTGACCATAAAATCCTATGTGATATACTAAATCGTGTTTTTGTGCATCAGTGATGCAAGCCAGGAAAAAAAAATCAGGAAAGCCTAAAACAAATCTTGCTTTGACAATTGTCGGAAGAATAGTAGAGTCAACTTTGTAAGTCTCTAATAGATCTTTAAAATGCCCTGAAGAATTCTTTGATGCTCTCTTGTTCCTCACAATTGAAAATAAAAGTGATAGACAAAAGTTCAAAGCCATAGGAAGCACTTAAAAGCCAGGCTTTATTGCAAAAGCATCATCATCAATTTGAACCAGTGCAGTCGCAATAACTGGAACTATTTGCAATCAGAGAGAAGAATTTAAGGCCAACATTGTAAGAAGTATTCTGTCAGTGCTCCTAGTCAAAACCTTTCACTTGGAAGATGTAGAATGTGTATTATTTAAAAACTCACTTCTTACCCTTGGTAGAATACTTTTAAAGACTGGCTAGCATACATGATTAAGAAGCAACTGACTTCATAGGACAGGTCAGCTTTTGTTTGACAGTCTCATAAGCTTGAACATTCCTATGTATCTTAGTTAAACCAAAAGTCATTATAGGTAACAACCTCAAACAAAACTTCACATGTGTCTCTAAAAATGAGGATTTGGAATCAACTGTCTACATATCTCACACAAAGTTCATAGAATGGATCTACAATTAGAGGACAATATTCATTTAAAATCATCTAGTCTCCGGTGCCCCTCTACCTGGCACTCCCTCCACCCAGTAATAAGGTTCAGTTAACAGGAGCTATTTGATTGGATAAGTTGACCCTGAAGTCTTCCCTTGAGCTGAGGGTTGTTCTATGGATTTTATTGGGACACTTGTAGAAACACAAAGTTTTTGGATGGGGCAGATGATTTCTTCTGTACCACATTTTCTTTGCTGTAGTAGTAGCCTGTGGCTATTTTAAAGATTTTTGTTCAACCTGCCTTATCTTTGGGTTTTGGAGTGCTCCTGCTGAATACCTGCCTCTTGCACGGATGCTGCTTCAGGTTTACTATGGCTTGTCTGTCTTAGTGCATAACCTCACATCAAACTCTGAGGCAGTTGGGTAGTGATCCTGGTGTGATGATTTTCATACATAATTCTCTTTATGCTTAGATCATATAGCTGTTAAAGACTATGGTACTACTGTCTAAACTGATAACTTGCAAGTGTTAGTCTCCTTCAGCACCTCTCTGGATCACACCAGTACCTAGGCTTCTCTTCCTTTCCCATCTCAGACTTGACTCCCGTAGCTTCAAAACCAATTATTTACAAACGTGTATGGAAAGAGCCTCTCAATTCCATAAGAACACCACTCCCCTACTTACAGAGGAGATCTGATCAAGTATTTCTATTCTCTGTAACAGATCCTAGACAATCCGTCAATACAATACTGACACACACACACACACACACACACACACACACACAAATCCTAACGGATGGATATTGCTGTCTGTCAAAAATCTTCCAGTTTTTTTCCTTTTCCTGTACTAATTAATATAACTTTGGTTGAGACATAGTGGGTGTGAGTTGCTTTGAGTCTTAGTAAAAGTTTATAAAGCTGGAAAAAAATTGCCGTGCACCTGTGAGCGGTAGTAATATTGCCAGTTAAAAACGGGCGTCAGCCAGAAACAAGCTCCGAAGTCAAGCTTCGGAGTTGAGTTATGAGACAGCTGGGGAAGAGCAAAATAGATATGGATCCATGAGCCCTGAAGGAAAAACAACTTTCATCAGGGCCTGACATGTCTGGTGATTGTAACGAAGTCTCTTGGTATGTGTAAGCTCTGGATCAAATGGGACCAATTGGTTATTGACAAATGTTTCTTTATTGCAAAACTGGGTAAAAAGCTTGCTACTGCCCTGCCCAGACTCCAGTAAGGAGAAAGGAGGCTCTCCTAAAAGAAAGAGACTTGGTTTATTTCTCAAAAACACATGCGCAGTCGTCCCAGGGATACGTGTGGCAGACTGAGATTCCTCAAGATTGCACTCACTGCAACGGCCTTTAGCGTTACCTCTACAAGCCTCCCTAGGTGCCAGGCATCTTTGACTCTCTAAATTGATTCCATGGTTCTGAATGGCAGGAGCTAGCACTGGATGCCTGGCCCAGGAGGAGGCAGCACCATGATAGGGCCTGAGAGGCCCTCAAATGGATTTTGCAAGGGAGCAGAGCGTGCTATGCTTCCAGGTGCAGTGAGGCATGCTTGCAACTTTTTTTTTTTTTCACAGATCATAAATTAATTTGAAATGAACTTCTCTCCTCCCACAAAACATAATACCAGAGAAGGACTGTCATCGTGGTTTTTCAGTAGTGTACTGCCTGAAGGGAGAAAAGTCATTTTCTCCCGAATTTGTTGACGGGGCACGTGATAAGTGCCAAATGCTAGGCTGCCACAAATGCGTGGCATGTGTGTCCAATTCAAAATAATTTGCAGT
Source organism: Peromyscus aztecus (assembly GCA_902168405.1). Classification (NCBI taxonomy): domain Eukaryota; kingdom Metazoa; phylum Chordata; class Mammalia; order Rodentia; family Cricetidae; genus Peromyscus; species Peromyscus aztecus. Next base: position 7,086 of record CABHPQ010134127.1, read on the forward strand.
TTGGAGTAGATTCTCCACACTGTCAGCTTGAACCTGAAGGAGTGGAAAGGACTGTGCATATTTTGTTCCAGAGAAAGGCATTATATGAAGCCCTAAACTGATGTGCCAGGGACTCCGCGTGTTCTGCCTTGCTGTTTCTGTATTGTGAATATAAATGATTATTTTTGATAGCTATCTGGAAAAGATAAGAAGTAGTGAGAAGGACACACAGCTACTTTGTAATTATGTGTGGGCATTGGGGAAACAGTGAAGTAATGCTCCCTCCTCCTCAGTTACCCTGCCAGCTTGGCAGCATGGAGCTGGCTTTGCTACCAGACCAGGTTTGCTTGTTTGTTTTTTAAACTCATGTAAATAAAGCACCTTCTCCATGATGCACAGTGATGCTTACAACATTGATACTAACCACAGTTGACCATTTTCTTTTCTTATTTTCTGCATGGTATTAAAATCACAGTTTCTTTAGGACATTTTCATGCTTGTATATGATGTATTTTGGCCATATTCACCCAGTTCTTAATGTGTTCCTGTAAGCATCAACTGACCAACAATAGAAACCTAAGCATCATTTCTGATACCTTTGCTAAAATACCACAGCTAAGAGCTCTGACTAGCTTTTCAAGTCTCTTTACAGTTCCCGTCACTTTTTTTACAGCCAAGTTTTCAGGTCTAGCCACTTCTATATTTCTAGCTGGTTGGGCTCCTTGACGTCACCTACCCTCATTTTACTTTGCAGCCAGAGCTCTCTCTCTAAGTGTAGATGTGTTTACAGTATTTTCCTGGGTAAAATTGGCTGACAGTCTTTGCTGTCTATACAATAAGTTCTTTTGGATTCAGTTATCTGGCTGCTCTATTCTCTTCTCTTAATGCTATATTCTGGGCTCCATATACTGCATAAGCACAATACTGTTTTATAATCCTTGTCATAGCATATACTATTTCATTGTTGGGGGAAATCTTTTCTTGTTTGAGATCTGGTTGAGCATGAGATGCCCATTCACAGTGAACTTAGCTGTCCATTTAGGAAGCCCTTTATGGTGTCTTAGGTTGGGTTGTGATCACTTTCTACATCTACTTTCATGAATTTAAAGTTAACATTGTATTTGTCAATCTTACATTTGATTACTGATTTCTTCTTCACATATCTAAGCTGTCTAGATTTAAGAACAGTAGTTACATTTTTAAAACAATTTTTAATGTTTGTATTTATTCTTTGACAATTTCATACAATATAGTTGGATCATATTCTTCTTCTCCTCCAGTACTTCCCATGTTCTTCTCCACTTCCCTACCCACTCAACTTCATGTTCTTTCTCGCTCTTAAAAAACACTCAAACAAAAACAAACAAGAAAAGACATCACACACACACACACACACACACACACACACACACACAGAGAGAGAGAGACAGAGAGAGAGAGAGAGAGAAACAGAGAGAGAGAGAGAGAGAGAGAGAGAGAGAGAGAGAGAGAGAGAGAGAGAGTTTTGTTTGTGTTGGCCAACTACTCCTGAGTGTGGTGCCTGCCCTGGAGTGTGGTCAATATACTAAGTGTCACTTCATTGAGGAAAAGTGATTTTTTTTTCCTCTCCTAGCTGCTATCAGTTGTGAATAGCTTCTTGCCTATGGTTAGGATTTTGAGTTTATTTCCCCTTCTCCAGACTTTAATTTTGTCTGGCTTGAGCTTGGGTAGGTCTTGTGGATGCCGTCACAGTCTCTGTGAGTTCATATACGCACCTTTCCTATTGTGTCTGAAAAATGTCAATTCCTTACAGTTGTCTTCCACCTCTGGCATTTACAATCTTTATACCCTCTCTTCTGCATAGATTTCTGAGCCTTGAGAAGAACAATACTTTTTATACTCTGTGTCTCTTGTTCAGTAGGTCCCTGGGGTACGTTGGTGGTTGCTCACTATGTATTTGTTGATCGAATCTATTGATGCAATAATAAAAACTACACTAGATTGGGGAAATGAATAACCTAACAAATTGCAGAGGAGATCTTTATGTTTAGGAGAATTTGGGCAATGTATAGACCTAAGAGCTCAAAATGATTTGACATAATTCAGATTTGATTTGCAGCTCACTGATCACGAGAAGCAACAGCAATTAGAGGCTCCTGTGAGGGTGTGGAGGAAGCAACACCCACAAAAATCTGGAGAGGTTTTATTTAGTTCTTCCAGTCTTTGATCTGATAAGCTTATTTTACTTTCTGCCTTCCTTTTCCTAACTTCTTCCTACTCTTCTGCCTTCTCTTTCTTCTTCTAAAAGAGATATGAAGTCTATCAGATCATGTAGACTAATTTTATTAAATACATAGAAAGTGTATTAATTATTTAGATGCATTTATTATATTATATATATTTAACATGGCTATATACTTAGGTGATAATGTTGTAATGCATGTAATCAGAGATTTAAAAAATACAGTGTAATTCTTTTTACTGAATAGTTATTTGACTGTTGGTAATGTGCAGAGAAGCACAGTTTGGGCTAGTCATAGACCACAGGGCTTCATTGTTTTGCTGGTTGGGGAAGGAGTAGAGAGAAAGGCATTGGCCCAGCTGTGCTGAGTAGTAGGATGCAGTCCCGTGTTCAGCTGTGTAGATACCTTGGACAGAGCTAAAGCTGCATTCCCCACTGTGTTAGGGTAGACACTGAAGAAACTGCCTCTAGGTAATAAAAGGACCATCATGTTTCAGTCATGCTAAAGTAGTTAGGAATGTAAGAGTTATAAAAAGCTTTAACAAAACCTCAGTTGTCCTCTGTAGATGGAAATCTAACAGTGCTAGATATCCATGCCATGGCAAGAAACACCTCTTAGGACCTCTCCTCAGTTGGCAAGAAAATGCATCCAGTGGTAGGGGAGTTCACTAGAGGCTAGCACATATTGCTGGAGCTTTGAGGCTCATGTAGAACAGTGCATTTCAAACACCTTTGGCTTAAGAACAGCAATGGAAAGTTACCATTGACAGGTGGTTTCTTACTTGGAAGTACAAAAATAAGTTCTTTTATGTGCAGGATTCTTTCAAGGTGTGCCTATGAAAGCCATGCATGTACCCCAGGAAGGAGAAGTAAACTGTCCCTGTGTTCAGAGCCTGAGCACAGATGCTGTCACTCCTTCTTTCTAGCCACACTCAGGCATGAGTTCACTACTCTGATCTTCCTGTGGGAGAAGCCAGACTTCACAGCCAATCTGTGGTCAAGCTTGGCTCAGCCCTGCATCCTGCTGACTCGAATCCCACTTACTCTTTTTCTTTCCACTGCCTTATTTACCATCATGTGTTGGCTGGCAGCAGGAGAGGAAGACCTGACAGGCGCTGTAAAAAGCTGGAGTTTTTAGCCTGTGAGGCAAGTAGCTGTGCCATATAGGTAAGTCCCTCTGAGCTCCGTCATTTATTTCTGTCTACTTTAAATCTCTCATCTGTCTGGTGCAAAGCATTTTTAAAGCTTTCAGAAGAAAATGCTTTGTGATTCCCAGCACTAGGCAAGCTTGCCTGTTTTTTACGATAGCTGTAAAATATGTCTTTTAAGGCAAATTATCTGCTTTCTTCCACTTAGATTTTTATACAAACACACCAACAAAGAAATGTTTTGGAAATCTCATAGTCTTAGTCTGTGGGAAGAACCAGTACTTTCTGTCCCCCACTTGCACCTGAATTAGATGGAAAGCAAGCAAACTCACAATGAACACTGAGAAACAAAAGGTAAAGTGAATGTTTGGTTATGTGTCCGTTCTCTGAGTCTATTCCTTGTAACAAATTCCTGTTAAGTCTAGGAACCCTAAGTTTTCCCACACATACAGAATACCAATGTTTCCTAGCAGAGGGACAGATATTTCTTAAATCCTTGAATAAACACTACTAAAAGGGCTATTCTTGGTTTCTAACTTAAGCAAAATATCCAACATTCCACAATGTATACGTTGTTCAACACATTATGTCAGAACCATAAATGTATACATATTGTTAGTTAATTAAAATAAATAAATACATAAGGTACAGAACCCATAAAATATAATGGCCAGCACTCCTGGTAGAGCCTAGGTGGATATGTTTTTAGCTTGGAAGAGAAGAGTAACTGTTAGGAATGGCATCACCGTTGACCCCATGAATGTATCGTCTTTAGTGTTCTTTGTATTTTATCCTCCCAAATTCATCCATAAGAATATTTTTTTAAACAAACTGCACCAATGCTCTTCTTTATTGGCCCCTTCAGAATGACTAGATTTAGTATTGCATGAATTTTCACAGTTCAGGAAGACATGGACACTTCAGAGACCTGGCTTTGAAATTCCCTGTGGAGAGGACAGACCCAGACCCTCTGGCATCCTTTAGGTGTACCATGGAACCCCCAGTCCTGGAGCCTGTTCTGCTCACACCCCTGCAGCTTGGGCTTCTCGAACCAGGGAATTCCGTGAGAGGACATTCTGAGTCCTCCATAAAGAGCCGATTTTTGTATATTTCTCCTGAGAAGAATGAGCGTAGCTTTTAAAAGGTACAGAGTCTTTTTTACATTAAAAGCCTTCAGATTCCATTTGAACTGTTCCTTCCTTGCAAGGTACAATGTCCTGGCTGGGAAGAGGCTTTAATACCAGCCACGGTAGTCCTTTGCTTCTCTTTGCTTTGCCAGTGAAACATTAAGCATAATCTGATGTGTCAATACAGTCACCTCAGGTGTTCAGAATCATTTTAATTCCTCTTCCTGTCAAAACACAGTGTCAATACCGACACGAATTGCATTAAAAATATATGTGAAATCACCTGGAGAGCAGCACTTTTCAGTGATGGGTCTCTTTAAAAGCAATGTCTGTCAAAGGTTCAATTTGAACTCTTCTTTTGCCTTTGAATTTCACAGAACAGATTTTTCTTCAACTTGACCCGTTTGCATCATTCAAATCTATCAGTGGAGGAAGAAGCTTTTCCCTTTGCCTGACCCTATGGGAAATGTTGTACATTTCCAGTGTGTTCTCTGAAGTGGATGTGTAGGATGACAGGTGAGGGGATGATGTCACTCACAGCTGGTGATTAAATACTGCTTTGGGACTAGCAGAGTGTGCTTCAAAGAAAGAGGCAAGAAACAGGGATGATGCATATGAGTTTCTCATGTATTCTACTTGCGTACACACATCACGTTCATCTGCTGAGTGTACAAAACAAAAGAATATAAATAAAAACCTGAGATTTCATTCTTAAGCAATATAAACTTTGAAGTGTGAGCATATTTCCCATATACAATACCACAGTACCTACATTTTAGAAAAAGTAACATGGGCTATAATGTATGTTATCTATAATACATAAAATGTATGTAATATATAATAAATACACTCACCAAATTTGATGTAGATTCAATGTTCTATATCACATAAAATGAAAAAACTAAGATGAAAATGTTTTATCTGTTCATAAATGTTGTATTCATTGCCATGTGGCACACTGAAATCAACCAAGTGGCTTTTATAAATATATTATCCTGTTATTTGAAGAAGTAAAATGACATTCAGGCATTATTTAGCAAATAATTTATTTAAGAGTGTGAGAGGTGCATGAATGTGTGTGTAGGAGACATACACTTGGCATACACTATTTTCTTGTTTGCAAAGACTTTAGGGATAAATGACCAGTTGAATTAAAAAGTGAAGTCCATTCATTTTAATCTTGACAGTACTAGATTCTACCAACAAGAATGACCAGATTTGTTTTGTTTTTAAGATCTACAAATGTATTTTAAAAGAATTCTGCTACTGTTACTCCCCTAACCCTGTGTGTGCACCTGCATTTTTGGTGTGATGGACAGTTTGTGTAGATAGATAGATAGGCAAAATTAATCCCTTCATCTCTGACCTTTGTTCCACTAAACTTGTGCTTCCATGAGAAAGTGTGATAAATGCCAAGTACTATGGACAAAGGATGTTTGCAGTAATGTTTGCTATGTTGTAGCCTCAGCCATGAGTTTTCTGTCAGTTATTTTTTGCACTGCTCATATGGAATAGGGCGGACCATATATGGAATATAGCATCTGATGACAGTGAATCTTTTAATATAATTATATCATTTCCTTCTTTCCTTTCCTCCCAAGTCTTCAATGGCCCTTTCTCTCTCAAACTCATGACCTCTTTTTCTATGAGTAATTATTGTTACACACACACACACACACACACACACTTGCTGAGTCTGTTTAGTGTTGTTGGTATGTATATGATTTTCAGGGCTGACCACCTGGTATTGGATTAGGGGGCTCATCTCTGGGAAAGACTAATTCTCCCTCTCTCAGCAGTCATTAGTTGCCTGTAGTTCTTTGTCTAGGGGTGAGGCCCCATGAAATTCTCCTGTACCACATTAGCATGTCTATGGACACTGTCCTTGTTCAAGTCTTGTTTCAGCAGTGATACTGTTGAAGTATCATGTTCATATCTTCCCTGTCATTTCTAAGGGACATCTGCTCACAACAGACTTCCTGTTCCTCTGGTTGTTACAATCTTCCTGCCCTCTCTTCTGTGATGCCCCAATCCAAAAGTACAAGAGTTGGGTGGCAGATGTATAAGTTGAAGTTGGGCACTTCATATCAGTTAATCTCTGCATTTTTACCAGGTGTGCTTTTCTGTAATGTTCTTTACTGCGAAGACAAGCTGCTTTGATGAGAGGAGAGAGCTACATTTATCTGTGGGTTTAAGTCTGACTATTTAGAATACACTTAAGAATTACATTGGTTTAATAAAGTGGCAGTGGTAGGCTCTCCTCTAAGATCCATGATCTCATTAGCTATGGGTAGTCGGCTAGATTTCCAGTACCCAGCATGATTTCCCTTCTGTTGAGTAGGTCTTAAAATAAAGCTGGGTGGTGCTGGCACATACCTTTAGTCCCAGCACTCGAGAGGCAGAGGCAGGCGGCTCTCTGTGAGCCTGGTGTACAGAGTGATTTCCAGGACAGCCAAAGCTATACAGAGAAACACTGTCTCAAAAACCAAAATTAAAGAAATAAAAATGAAAATAAACTAAAGAAAACAAGGCTGGAGAGAAGGCTTAGCTGTTAAGTGTACTTGTTCTTACAGAGGACCCAGGTTTGATTCCTAGCACCCACATGGTGGCTCACAAACGTCTAAACTCCTTCCCAGAAGGATCAAACCCCTCTTCTTCTGATCTTCGGACACTAGGCAGGCACATGGTGCACAGACATACATGCAGGCAAAACACTCATAAAACACATTAACAAGCCTTGGCTATTGGGCCATTCCACAGTGATTGTGTTAGTTAGCTTTCTGTTGCTATAACAAAGACCATAACCAAAAGCAACTTGGGGAGGAAAGGGTTTATATCATCTTACATTTGTAGTCTATCATCAAGGGAAGTCAAGGCAGGAATCTGGAGTCAGAAACTGAAGCAAAGTCATGGAAGAATGCTGCTTTCTGGCTCGCTCAGATTGCTTTCTTACACTCCACAGGGCAGATATCTTCCCATGTTGGTCATTGCTGTGGTTCATAGGAAAGTTCCTACTGTCTTCCAGGCACTATATTATTTCAATATAGAATGTGCAGTGGAAAAAGTTTACTGGTGATTGTCAAACGGTCAGTTGTCATGTTAGCTATGAAGAACTGAGTGCTTATAAATAAAATGGGGGAGTGCAGGCATAGATTGTACCAACCTTGTGGGCATACTTAGATGTTGCTTTTCCCAGCAGTCTAAAGCAGGGATCCTATCACAACATCATCCGGAATATAGCTCTGCATTTGCTCAGTTCTGTTAAGAGGGACTCACCACAAGGATGGGCTTAGATTATAGGGAGCATAAGTGGTACACAGGGTCAGGTAGCTTTGAAGGAAAGAAAGGCTATGCTCTGGAAATTAAGACATTGTCCAGGTTGGTATGCATATGGATTTAGCAAGTTAGAAGTCATTCTTGTCCTCTGCTCCCATCTCACCCCTCCAAAGCAATACTGCCTCCTCAACATCAAGCAGATCTCTTAGTTGTAGTTGCAATTTTTTTTTGGCCGCCAACTAGCTCCCAAATAAAGACATGGAGACTTATTATTAATTATGAATGCTCAGCCTTAGGCTTGTCCTAGTAGCTGTTATAACTTAACTTAACCTGTTTCTATTCATCTAAGTTTTGCTCTGGGGCTTTTTACCTTTCTTTCATTTGGATTGTCCTACTTGCCCACTTCCTTTGTGTGTGTCTGGCTGACCCCTGGTGTCTCCCTGGTGTCTCTTTTTCTTTCTTCTTTAGAGCCTAAATTCTTCCTCTCACTTACTCTCCCCTCCAGGAAGTTCCACCTCTACCTCTTCCCTTGCTTTTTATTAGACTGATCAGGTGCTTTAGGCAGGCAAGGTAAACAAAAGCAACACATTTATTTACATAGTTAAACACATATTCTATAAACGAATGTAACACATGTTTTTATATAGTTAAACTAATATTGCACAATACTTAGTTCCTCTCCAAATGCAACTCTGTTATTATAGGTCCCCTCACTTTGTGTATTCTAGATGACTGGAAGTTATCTTTTTAGTTTATTTTTCAGTGTGATTGAACCTAGGGCCTTATGCATACTAGTACCACCACTGGGATATATCATTTGCCATTTTTATGTTCATTTTTTTTTCCTGTGGGGAGCAGAGGAAGCCTTGAGTGAATGTGTAAAGAGAAGATGAAGTTCTGAGTCCATGTGTATTGTTGGCATGGCCTTGGTCATGTCAAGGACCAAGTGTTTCAGACATATGGAAAGGGCAAAACCTTTCCCCTCAGTCAGGCTCAGAGGTGATTAGAGCCTTCCTCCGGTCTAAGTGTGAATGTTGATAGTGTGCATAAGTATGAGTGTTTTCAAACGATTTACCAGTGTGTGCAAAGACTAGCAACCGTAGCTTCCTCCTCCAAGATGTTTACATCCTGAGACTACTCCCCTCCAGAGAACTCCTACCAATACTAGCTAACTCTTCCTCCTGTGAGATACATGATCAACGTGCTGAGGTTCCAGATTGTTGCATGGTTGGGGCCACTACATTAGAGTGCACACAGCCCACCTGGTCCCGACTTTTCAGCAAACGTGTATATGATCTGTGCTTCTGTCATTTTTTCATTCCTTTCCTGCCCCTAGTCAGGGGTCTGGCATCCAAGTCATTCCAGATGCAGCATTCTTTTTCAAGACATGCCTCACTAATTCGTCCAGGTTGGCTTTGAATTTATGATCTTCTTGCCCCAGTTTCTGAGTAGCTAGGATTGCAGGCCTGTGTCACCATGCTTTGCTAATGTCATTTTTTTTTTTTATCTATCATATTCCTCCAAACTGTACTGTTTTCTAAGGCTCCGTGCTCGGCAGGATCTTTCTGACAACACGCTCATCATTCTTCTTACATTGTCTACCTTTCCTTTTAAACTCCTGAGTCATTCTTTCAGAATCAGGATTTATATCAACTCCTCCCTTCACTGGTCTGATTTAAGATCCCCCCCCCCCCTGAGTGTTCATGACACAACAGCTTGTTTTAGCTTTAGCCTTCCCTCCTGATTTATTATAGGGACCTCTTGACAATTGTCTCTATAACTCCTGCCTTTCAGAAGGTAAGTCCCTTGAAGTAAAGGGCCATTACACTGTGTTTTTATACCAGAATCTGGAATAGAATAGGTTCCAAAGAAGAGTTTTAAAAATTACACAATAAATGTACATTTATTTCAGAGAGTATAACACTAGGTGGCATGTGGCCAGTGAAAAAGTGTGCATTTAGGAGATTAGCATTAGGCTAGTGACATGTATGCATCTGAAGAATTCCCTTTCCTGCCTGCCCCCCCCACCTCTACCAACACCAATTTTGATATGATAATCCTACCTCAATTTGAGATGAAGCATGTGAATCTTTATAAGCCATTTTCTTTTTAAAAGTAGATTTATTTTATATTTTTCATTTTATGTATATAGGGTATATATATATTAAATATATGAGTGCAGTGCTGATAGAATCCCTCTGGAACCAGAGTCACCATATTTGGAAGTAGCTTGGCACAGGTGCTGGGAAACGAACCCCTGTCCTCTGCAAGAGCAGCGATTTCTCTTTAGTGCCGAGCCATCTCTGCAGGATCAAAAGCTGTTTATGAATAATACAATTATAATTCTTGCTGCTGGAAGAGAGGTCTTTTTCCTTCATTTGATTGTCTTTACTTCTGGAGTTTTTAACCTTTCATAATAATGATAATATAAATTAACAGTCATAAACGTCTCCCCATAATTCAGATAATATACATGACTTCATATAACAACCCCCCCTTAAAATTTTTTATTTAGATTTTTTATTGTTTGAACTTACAATTACATTATTTTCTCTCTTCCTTTTTCCCCTTCCAACCCCTCCCATGCACTCCTTTTCTCTCGCTTTCAAATTCATGGCCTCTCTTTTCTTCAATATACATATATATATATATATATATATAATTTATACACACATAATACACACACATATGTATATACATGCATAAATGCAGCCCAGTTAGTCTTTACAAAGTTACATATAAGCATGCCATCTCAGGGCTGACCAGTTGGTAACCATTTGGGGAGCTCTTCCCTGAGGAACAGCATTGGTGCTGCTCCTAGCACCCCCAGTGGCCTGCAGTTCTTTGTCTGGTGTTGGGACCCCACAACCTTTTCTCCTTCCATGTTAGCATGTCCATTGGGGTTGCTGTTGTTCAGGTCTTGTTTGGGCAGCCATGTGGATGAGACTTCATGAGTAGAGCCTCTCTGACATTTCTATGAGACAATCTCAGAGCAAACTGTCTGCTCTTGTTCCCCTGGCTCTTTCTGCCCATCTCTTCTGCAGGGAACTGTGGGAACTGTGTTGTAGATATATACTTGGGACTTGGCACCACACAATCACTTGCTCTTTGAATTTTGATTGGTTGTGGTTTTCTGTAATGGCCTCCATCTGTTGTGAGGTGAAGCTTCTTTGATGAGGGGTGGAAATTACACTTGTTTGCAGGCTTAAGGAAACGTAACAGTTGATAACACACACTGTAGAGGATATGGGGCAAAGGGAACCCTCATTCGCTGTTGGTAGGGTTGCAAACTGGTCCAGCTGCCGTGGAAATCAGTGTGGAGAACCCTCAAAAAGCTGAAAATAAATCTACCATAGGACCCAGCTATATTACTACTTGTCAGTTTTCGCAAAGGTGGGGACGTCCTACTCCACAGATACTTGCTCAGGCACATTTATTGCCACTCTACTGATAGCAGTCAGGAAATGAAACAACCTGAATTTCCTTGAGCTGATGAATGGATAATGAAAATGTGGTGCATATACACTGAAGCGAAGAAAAATGAAATAATTATTAGGTACACCAATATAACTAGAAAAGATCAAATTGAGTGAAGTAACCCAGGTCCAAGAAGACAAACTTCACATGTCCTTTCTTATCTGAGTTTCCTTGCTCTAAGTCTTCAGAGGTGAGTGTATAACCTGGAGTAACTGAGGAAGCCAGGAAGGTAAAAGATAACCAGTGTGGGGAGCAAGGGGATCAACAGAGAGAGGAATAACAGGGTCCAAATGATTTGAAGCAAGGGGATGGGAAACCTGGAGGGGAGGGTGATAAATACAGAAGGAGGCTGAAAAAACAGAAAGGATATCTGAAAGATCATAAGACATATTTATTTATCTACCAAATTTACATATAATACATGTAAACCTGTGTATATGTATACACAGAAACCTATATATGTGTTATATATATAAAGTGTCAATGAAATTTTCTCATCTGAACTTACAGTACTCCCCCAAGATCTATACATTAACAACCCCCGACACTAAGCATTAAAAGTCCCCTTTTGCATTGTTGGTTAGGGTTGTCCAAGAGAATCCTCAAATATTAAAAGCTACTGTTATTGACCAATCTTGGCCCCAGAGGTAGAAGGTAAATTCCTGTTGCTGAAGATACAATGCACTTCAAACACAGGACTCAGGACCCGAAATGCATCGGACATGAAAACATCTTCCCTGAAGTTAGGTCCAATGGTACAAGAAGGCATCATTCAACCTTCCAAGGGAGGGAAGCTTATGGACCACAACACCAACCAGCACGGCAGTAGTGGCATGCAATATCTTGTGGTAATAAACAGATCTCTAATTGGATTTAATGGCCTCTCACATGGGGAAAACTATGCCTGCTATTGGAAACACAGACAACTGCCAAGGGCTAGTGAAGTCATGGATCTTGGAAAAGAACATACAATTGGCACTTTACTAAACTGGCACAATTTTCATCCATGTTCTAAATACCCTTATACCCACCAATACCTGTAGTTCTCACTCTTTTTCTCATTTTCAAGAGGATGGATTTATTTCATCTTTTTATCAAGATTTTTTACTCTTTTCTAACAATTCCCCATAGAGTAAGAAAAAAAAAAAAGCAATTTGGAATTTGGAATTGTGATTAAGTGTGTCTTGTTCATCTCATTACCTTGCAATACAGCCACACTCCATGTTTACTCTATGTCTTAAATTTTACAACATAGCCCATTGCACAGGTAGGTCTCTGGTGTTCACTACCTCTGACTAGATGAGTACCACAGTTGTTTTCTTCTTCTTTTCCCACCTCCCTTCTCTCTGTACATGTGTTCAAGTAAAGACCTGAGATGGATGTTGGAAATAATCCTAAGTCACTCTTCCACCTTACTCAGTGAGCAGGTTCTCACAAACTCAGAACTCTGTAGTATGGCTGGTTTTGCTAACAGCCTGCTATGGTGGTCCCATTTCCACTTCTGAGGTGGAATTACAGGTGGGGAACCCAGTGTTTATATGGGTGCTGCAGATCTGGACTCTGATCCTCACTCCTTTGTGGCAAAAACTTAATCATTGTGCATTCCCCCAACCACATTGTCTACTTTTGACATTCAGAAACGTAGCTAGAGTTTTCCTGCCTGGCCCACGGTCAGGATAAATCTCTTTCACCTGCCAGTCCCACAGCCGCTCAGACCCAACCAAGTAAACACAGAGACTTATATTGCTTACAAACTGTATGGCCGTGGCAGGCTTCTTGCTAACTGTCCTTATAGCTTAAATTAATCCATTTCTATAAATCTATACCTTGCCACATGGCTCGTGGCTTACCGGCATCTTCACATGCTGCTTGTCCTGGTGGTGGCTGGCAGAGACTCCCTCCACCTTCCTGTTCTTTTTATTCTCTCTGTTAGTCCCGCCTACACTTCCTGCCTAGCCACAGGCCAATCAGTGTTTTATTAGCAACACATTTACCATACAGAACATTCCACAGCACAGAAACTCAGGAAAACATATACAGTATATTTTCTCTTTTACTAAGAACACTTACATTTAAAATGTGTGTGTTTGTAAATCACTAAAAAAAAAAAGGACTACAAATGTGCAAGATATATAAAACACATTTTCCAAAATTAGATTTAGGAGTACCTCTAGAATGTACTAATAAACGCTAGTGTAAGAGTCAGTACGTTACTATGATAACAACCTTATGCTTGTTACATTTCACTTCACTTTGTTTATTTACTTACCAGGGAATGACCTAGAGCCTCATGCACACTAGGCAAGCAGACTATTGTTGAACTACATCTGCAGTCAATGTTTAAAAATATTTTTGCTTCACTATTTTTAGTCAGCATACAAGACAATGGATTTTGTTTTTCATTTTAATTGATTTTTAAAGTTAGCATACAGAGTAATATGTGTTTTTTTGCATTTTATGTGTATATATCATTTTCCTTAGCTGTAATTCACTCGCGTCTGTCAAAGCCTTCCTTGTGTTCTTTGCCTTAGCCTCTGTCCCATTCTATGTGGCCCTAAAGTAGTCTTCCCTTCTGCTCTCATCATACATATGAAATCACCTCGCTCCCCTTCTCCCTTAAGAGTGCTTCTTCCCTCTCGTTAGTCATTATTCCCTTCCTAGTTTCTCTCTCTCTCTCTCTCTCTCTCTCTCTCTCTCACACACACACACACACAATTTTAAATGTAAGTTCTGTTTAAAAGAGAAAATGCACCGTATTTGTTCTTCTGAGTTTATTTTCCTCAACAGAATGGTATCTAATTCCATTTACTTTTCTGCAAATAACTGATTTCATGCTTCTTTACAGCTAAATAGAATTTCTTTGTATGTATGAGCCACATTTTAAAAAATTGCTCATCTAGTGATGGACATCACTAGGCTGTTCTCATTTCCTACCTGTTGTGAATAATGAAGGTATACACATGGCTGTGCAAGTATTTCTGTGGTGTGCTGACTTAGAGTCCTTTGTGAATATATGCAAGGATAATATAGACAGATCATATTATAGCTCTATTTTTAGTGTCTTGAAAAAGTTACATACAAGTTTTCATAGTTTGTACATCAATTTACATACTACAATGGTGTTTAAGAGTTCTTTTTTTTTTTCTCAGACCCTCGCTAGCATTTGTTGTCATTGACCATGGTGAGATAGAATCTATAAGGCATGTTTTTTTTCTTTAAAAATTTTTTTCTTGCCATTATAATATAACTACATCATTTTTCATTTCCTTTCCTCTTGATCTCTAATTTTTGTTTATCAAATACCAGCGTAGTGACATCAGCTTGTTTTCAGTTACTCTTTGCTTCATAGATTGATTTTTGTCTTTCCAACATTTACTTTATGTCTTTGTTATCAAGGTGTGTTTCTTAGAGGCACAGATAACTGGATCTAGTTTTCAGGTAAAGTCAGTCCATCTATTGGTGACTGGAGGCCATTTACCTTTAAGTTTATTTTTGAGAGATGTTTATTAATTCCTTTAATTTTTTGTTACCTGCTTTTTCTGCTTGGTTAGATTGTTGCTTGTTATTTATTTCCTCCCTTCTTAGTGTCACAGATTTTCTGATTTTCTGTCAGCACAGTGAACTCTTTCTTCGATCTATTTTGTCTATCAATTCTTACTATGAAATTTGTTATTCTCTACTCTAATTATCGAGAATATCTTCCTTTATCTTTTGTGTATAATAATCCTTTAAATATCTTTTGGAGTACTGGCTTCCTGGTCATGAATTGCATTAGTATGTGATTCTCTTGAAAAGTCCTATGTTTGCTATGACTGTTGAAAAGTAGCTTTGTATGGTATTCTTGGTTGGCAGTTATTTCACGGATTAATGCTTATTATTCTGTGCTTTCCTGGCTAATAGGATGTTGATTGAGTGTTATGCTGATGTACTTAACTGTAATACAAATCTTCAAAGGTCTTATAATAAAAAACCCAGAGCTAAATATCAGGGTGAAAGCTGAAAGATCAGAGAAGCAGAACAGCCAGCTACTAGTTCTTACCTCTATGAAATCCTCAGTCTAAAGAGAGTGAGTTCCTGTTTCCTCAAGCCTTATATACCTTTGTCCAGAAATCACTTCCTGGGATTAAAGCCATGTGTGCTTCCCAGTACTGGGATTAAAAGTGTGTGCCACCACTGTCTGGCTCTGTTTCCAGTGTGGCCTTGAACTCACAGAGATCCAGACAGATCTCTGCCTCCTGAGTGATAGGATTAAGGGTGTGTGCCACTACTACCTGACTGTGTCTAATCTAGTGGCTGGCTCTGTCCTCTGATCCTCAGGCAAGTTTATTAGGATACACAATATATCACCACAATTGTAGATGAGTTGGCATTTTCCCATTACTGCTTTTAGTATTGTTTCTGTGCTTTGTGTTTTTGACATCTTGACTCTGTAATGTCATAAACAGGTTCTTCTCCGGTTTTGACTATTTGGGGTTCTAGATGCCTCTTATGTTTTGGTATCTATTTCTTTGTCTAGGTTTGTAGAAATATCTGGTGTAATTTCTTTGTATAGACTTTCTATTCCTTTCATGATTATCTCAGATCTCTCTTGTGTCCCATGGCTTCTTAGATTTTTTAATTTGTTCAGATACCACAGTTTAGGGCACTGTGGTCATGCTTCCTCCCTCCTTCCCTCCCTCCCTCCCTCCCTCCCTCCCTCCCTCTCTCTCTCTCTCTCTCTCTTTCTTTCTTTCTTTCTTTCATTATTGATGTTTGAAGGTAGTATTTAATTAACTTTGTCCTTTATCCCTGACATTATTTCTTCTTGGTTGAGTCTATTGATAATGTTTTTAAGGATTTTTTATTTGATTCATTAAAATTTTCATGTCTAATATTAATTTTTTTCAAAATTTCAGTTTCCTCAATGGATTTTTCTTCTATGAATTGTCAGTTTTTTCATCTATAGTAGCAATTTTATTATGCACATTGATGAAAATCTATTTTTCATTTTATTCTAATTCTTTCATAGCGTCCCATGAATGAAGTTTATTGCTCATAATCTTAACTGAAGTCTATATTTTGCATTTGTTTCCAGGGGAGACAGAGAGTGTGAGTGTATGCTTATGGTGTAAACAACTCAATATATAGAACTGGATGACGAGAAGGAATCTTTGCTGTATTGCAAATGCATTAATCAGAAATTTTATTGCTTCTTAATAAGGAATACTTAATGACAGGCTATTTA
>CABHPQ010134128.1:0-24072 GCA_902168405.1 Peromyscus aztecus
AGTAGTAGTAGTAGTAGTAGTAGTAGTAGTAACAATAATATTAATAATAATAAAAAGTACATTTTATTATTAAAACCTTTAAAATGGCCTCATGAAATGTTTGACATCAGTATCCCAGGGGAATAGGAACAGTTGCCAAAGATGCCTTTTGAAAGTCATGGAGGCAGGATACACCAAATGAAGTCAATATTTAATGAGCAGGTGTACACAACTGATTCTTTAAACTGAATCATAATCAGCTATGGCCCCATTATTTTATTTTTTATTACTTTCTTTTATTATTTGAGATTATAATGTTATTATATAATTTCCCCCTTCCCTTGTCTCCCTCCAAACCCTCCCATATTACCTCTCCTTTTTCTGTCTCAAATTAATGGCTTCTTTTTTATTAATTATTCTTACATGCATATATGTCATTTGAAAGTGCCAGAATTGTATGTATATATAAGATGTATATGTACATATAAGATATATGTATATGAGAAAGATGTGTGTTTTAATTGTAATATATAAGCTATGAATTTGAATGAGTTATTCTTATGATGCAAGAAAGAGATGGTCGATTTTATAATTTGGAAATACAAATACAATCTGAATGTTGATTTTCTTTTCTCTTTTTCTAATTGAAAATAGATCCTTCTCTCATACAATGAATCCCAACCACAGATTCCCTTCCCTCTATTCATCCTATCTCCCCCCACACACCACTCCCCCTCACTAGATATACTCCCTAGATACACTCCCATTTCCTCTTCAGAAAATAGCAAGCCTCCAAGAGAAGACAGCCAAATAGGACAAAACAATATAAAATAAGCCAAGGGAAAGCCCTCATATTGAGACTGGACAAGGCAACCCAATAGGAAGAAAAGAGTCTCAAGAGCAGGCAAAAGAATCAAAAGAAATACCTGCTTTCACTGTTAGGAGTCCCACAAAACACTAAGCTAAAAGTCATAATATCTGCCTAGAGGACCTAGTGCAGACCCCTTGTTTGCTGTTTCAGTCTCTATAAGCCCTGATTAGTTGATTGAGTGGCCATGTTCTCCTGATGTGTTGATATTTTTAAAGTATGTTAGATTTCCAATGTTCTCTGTAAATAATATCTAGAATATTATGCGCATCCTATTATCTTTTTTTTTTTTTGGTTTTTCGAGACAGGGTTTCTCTGTGTAGCTTTGCGCCTTTCCTGGAACTCACTTGGTAGCCCAGGCTGGCCTCGAACTCACAGAGATCTGCCTGCCTCTGCCTCCCGAGTGCTGGGATTAAAGGTGTGCGCCACCACCGCCTGGCTGCATCCTATTATCTTAAATTCAGTAGTTGAAGATATTATATACAGCTCTATATTGGTGTGTTTCCTTCAATGACACTAAAGCAAGAGTTGAAAGGAGTTGAATGAGTCTCTTTGCCTTCTCTTCTTTGTCACATATATAAAACAAATATTTTAAATTCAGCAAGTCTATGAAGAATCATGTTTCCTAGTTCACCTTTTATGGTTAAGGTTTTTCCTATAGATGGTTCTAGGCTCATATACAGTTAGAGCTTTGCGGAAAAGTCTAGGTGGAAAAACACTAGGTTTTGCTTATTTGTTTTGTTTGAGACAGAGTCTCCTGCAGCCTCACTGTATAGCTGAGAATGATCTTGAATTCCTCATCCTCCTGCCTCTACTTCCTGCATGCTTCTGCTGCAGGCATGTGCCATGACCCCCAGAAACTCAATAGTTTTCTTGTTAAATGTTTCTTCACAGTCAAACCAGAAAAGTATTTTGAATGATGAATGTTAATACATGCATTCTTATGGGTTTTTTTCTTTGTTGGTTTTTGTTTTTTGTTTTTTGTTTTCTGAAACAGGGTTTCTCTGTGTAGCTTTGCGCCTTTACTAAAACTCACTCTATAGCCCAGGCTGGCCTCGAACTCCCAGAGATCCGCCTGCCTCTGCCTCCCAAGTGCTGGGATTAAAGGTGTGCACCACCACCGCCAGACTTCATATGTATTTTTCACATATATTCTATGAATAGATTCATTTTTAAAGTACTTGAAAGAGAATTTATAGAAAATAAATCATAGACAGCTTCTGAAGAACATTAGCTGTTCTTCCAGAGAACCTGGTTTCAATTCAAAGCACCCACATGGCAGTTCACAACTGTCTGCAACTCCAGTTCTAGGGCATCTTAAACTCTCACACAGACATACATGCAAGCATAAGATAAAATGCACATAAGATAAAAAATAAAATCATTTTTAAAAATTAAATAAATTAACACCTATATTTTAACTATCAACTCTCTAAAAGTTAATGTTTAAAATATGGATTCTTATTTTGATTTTATTATGTATAGACACAAAGCTTGAAATTTCATTGCCTTTAACTAGAAGTTGTTATTTTATTAAGAATGGGAATGACCATATAACATATAAATATGTTGTTTTGCTTTTTCTAATAAGATTTATTGTTTAATAGATATTCATAATACTAGACTACCTCTGCATCTGTGACAGCAATAGAGAAAATTGGTTATTACAAAGCTAAGTACTTTGAGGTGCTACATGTTAGAAAATCTGGGACATGAATTTTGCTCTGTACCTGCCAATGAGACTTTCACTAAACTAAACTCATATATATTGTAGGAATATTTTCAGATATTTCTGATACCTTAAATTTTCATTTGTATTTTTATATGTAGACTAAATCTACAATAATTAAATAAGAATTATTTAAACTACCAAGTGTACTTATTTATAACAAATTATGCATACTGTTACAACTCAAAACTACCAATGAATAGAAGTGGTATATAAGAAAATGAGACAATCCTATTAATTTTCTTTTGAAATAAATATAACATTTTTGGTGTTATTTCAATATTGTATATAACACATTTTATGAAAAAATTAAAAACCCTTTCATATAGCATATGGGAATCTTGAGGCATCTTAAATATCAATTAACTAGTGAAAGCTTTGAAGATAGGTTAGAAACATAGTTCACTGGTTATCTGCTTATGGTTTGGCCAAGCAAAATTTGGTTTGTGTCAATGTGAATATTTAGTAGTTAAAATGGGACAAATGAAGATAATTGGATCTAGCCTACTCAATTCTTAAAGGGTGATTTTCAGGATAAAACTTCCTCATTGGGTATTCCCAGAAGGTAGGGAGAATTTAGAGATTATTAAATATTAAATTATTAGAACCCTGAAAGAATGAAAAATGTGCACTGAGAGATGAGTGTTTTCATGACTGCATGTCTTAACTGTGAACAAGAAAAATTTCTGTCTCGTATACAGATATAATTGTGTATTTTTCTAGAAGAGAATGGAAGCACCTAAAAATGACAGACTTAATTTGCATATATGTGTATAACTGAATTATGACTGGAAAACAGCCCGTGTATTACAAATGTATCTTGAAATGGGGCTGGAGATTTGGCTCAGTGGTTTAGAGCATTATTGTTCTCACAAAGGACTCGGGTTTGGTTCCTAGAAACCTCATAGTAGCTCACAACCATCCATACCTGAGGCTCCTGTGTCAGATTCTACAGTTTCAGGGCTTAGTCACACAGGATTGCTCCCAATTCAAGTGTTAAAGGTCTCCAGAGCTTTTGACCAACTGCCTAATAAATGTGGGTCCACATGCTTCTCCTGGATATCAGCACTATGCTGACAGAATTCAGATAAGCCTTTTATTTATTACTGATGATTTAGTATTAGAAAATTCAAAAAATACAAATGAGCATCCAGGTGAAGATATATACATAAATATATGCATCTGTAGGCAATCCTAAGTAGGAGTTTCTGTCTCTGTAGAGTTGAGTGGTGTGTGTGTGTGTGTGTGTGTGTGTGTGTGTGTGTGTGTGTCCTTCTGAATATAGGCATCACTTAAAAAAATCAATGAACCATGATCAACATAACCTTCTCCTCTCTCCTCTCCTTAGAGATTGGGGTAAGGCTGAAGCTATAACTATTTATCCCAGAGTTCATTCCCATAGCAACCAACCATGTTCAAAGATTGTTAAGTGTCTCCCCAAATCAGTCATTTTAGTTACATACACAAAATTAGACTCATCACTTTGGGGACTCAAAGCATTTAGGAACTGTGTGCCAAGAAACTGAAACTAAACCAAATATATTTCTTATTGTAAATCACAGTACTAAAATTATTTATATGATTTTTATATCAAGCATTCATTTACTGTAAAATAATGTGGCATTAATGATATGAGGTCAAAGTAGAGAAAGGATGATGGAATCACCAGGAAGGAGACTGGCTAAGGAAACTCAGACATGAGATTAGAAAGGATTGCTCTAAGAAGCTCAGAGAAAAACAAGAAACATAAATCCAGTGACTCATGTACAGACTGTCAAAAGCAGAGTAAAGATGAACTTAAGGGGACCTGGAAAAGAGAGAGTCAGAAAGGAGACTTAAGATGATTCCAAAGGATAAAGGTGATTCTTCAGGTGATTCCTGATGATAAAGAAATGAAGTGTGAAAAGATTAACCTAAAATTCCAAAATGAGAAAAAAAACTCTCAAAAATTAAGTTTTAAATATCTTGTGCAAATAATCCATAAAAAAATTTACCAGCAAATTTGTACTGAAAGGATAGTATAAAATTCTTCAAGGTCAAAGAAAATTACCAACAAATGAAGTAAAAAAATAGGAGCAAGGTATACAGAAAAACAGTTATGGGGGACAATGTATGGCAAATATGAATGTAATGTAATACAGACTATGTAAATCTGAGAGTAATAATGCCTCCTGGGATTTGTGATTTACATCTATACATTCAAATTTGTTCATTAATAAAATAAGCATAAATTTTAGAATCTACTTATAAATTTCTGCAAAACCACACTCTCAACAGAGAAAAGTAGCAGCTTTTTGTAAAGTTTATAAGGAGCAATACTTTGTAGAAATTTTGATGTAAATAATATGTGGATATTTGTTAGAGAGGGGAGAGACAGAGAAGTGAGCAATAACATGAACAGCAGCTTTCAAACAATCTGTCAGTTCCTCAAATAATTAAATGTAAAATTACCATATGATGCAGTTATTCTACTCCCTAGGCATTTTCCCAAGAGAACTTCAAACATATGTCTACACACAAAATAATTGTATATGAGTATGTATAAACAGCTTTATTTCTAATCACCAAAGGTGGAAACCACCCAAATGTCCATAAAGAGATGAATGGATAAGTATAATACTAAATTTATATACAATGGAATATTATTGAGCAATCAAGAAGAATTGGAATACTGAGGCAAGTTGCAGCAATGAAACCTGGAAACATTAAGCTAAGTGAAACATTAAGTAGCAAATTGCAAAGCTTACTCATTATATTATTCTATTCATATTAAATCCCAGAGCTGGGAGTTCAGATAGAAAGGAAGTAGACTGTGGTTGCTTAAGGGTAGAAGGAGGGAATAGGGGATGTTAGCTGAAAAGTGTAAGACTTTCAATCTGAGTCTAAAATTGATTTCAACAATGATTATGCATATCTTAAAACAATAAAAATCCACCTGAATTCTAAGTGGGAGAGTTGTATGGAACATGCATTTATCTAAAAGCTGTTTGAAAAAGTAAAGGAATGAAAAACACATATAGGACAAAATAATAACCAAGACACATTTATAACAAAAGTTACAAGAGAACTAAAACTAATTATTTTCATATGATAAAAATCTACATGCTGAAACATAACTACTAATATCCTATGAATAAAGCACTCAATGCTTTATTTTGAGATAGAAAAAAGACAAATTTTCCTAATGCTATCAATTTTATTCAGTTCTATACTGTGTGTGGAAGAAATAAAAAACAAATTAAGATTATATAGATTGGTTACCAGAAATAAGGTTGCTCCTACTTGCAGATGATATTATTTTTAACATAGAAAATTAAAGATTTTAAAAACATTTCACTAGAATTAATAAATAAATCAAAGAAAGTTGCTAATTGGATATCATGACACAAACTAATTTATTTCTTATTTTAAAGCATTGAAAGAATAAATACTGAACATTTTAAAATGTCAATCCAATATTAACAAACTGCATCAAATATATGGAACTAGATTTAATTATAATTATAATTGTTAAAACCTTAATACCAAATATTTAAAGCCTGATAGAGAAAATACTTGATAAAGTTCCAAATGAGTAGAAGGATATACTGTGCCCACTAATGGAAGGCTCAATGTTGTGAGATGGGACACTTCCTTAAAATGACCCAAAGACCCATTAGAAGCTATGTTGAAATTCTAGTGGGATTTCTCATTAGGAATTCACAAGCTGATTCTAAAATTTATTGGAAATCAGCTATATAAAAGAATAAATTTGAAGGATATAAAATAAACGAGATTTGAAGACTACGTATGAACATCCTGGACTCTCAGTATCTGTGCTTTTGAATTGAGGTTATTATTGCATCCTGTTACCCTAGCTCAGAAACTGACCAAGGTGCAAGTTCAAGACCTGTCTAAGCTACAGAAAGTTTGTGCTTTTAGTGTTAGACAGACTAATTTAATAGTGCAAAAAGACCATTGACATTTAAAACAAATATGTGACAAATACATGGTTTCTGGAATTGGGATAAAGGCACCACTAGTTCTGCAGGAATGGAACCATCTTCAATGCAAAGATGATCGATCCATCAACAGTCTTATCCCTATGGGGAAAGGATCATGATCCTGTGGGTGGTTTGTGATATGCACATACAAACATAAACACCAACATGTAAGTACTAATGTGGCATGGAATCATGCAACTGAAAGCAAAGTGTAAAGCACAAAACAATACATGGGTCCAAGATGATGTCTCAGAGGGTAAAGGTGACTGCCACCAAACCTGAAAATCTAAGTTTGATTCCTGATACCCACACAGGGAAAGGAGAGAACTGATTTCTATGTGTTGTCTTCTGATTTCCACATGATCTTCCTAGCTTAGACATATATACCCTAAAATATATTAAATGCCATGAAGTTTTTTAAAAGCAGAACATTACCAAAAGCCACCATTAGGAAATATCCTAGTGAACTTTGAGTTGACTGCTGGCTTTCAAGTGACAGAACATCACCACTGTTAGCAGTGAAGTTCAACAAAGCACAAGAAAAAAATCTAGGTATAACTCAGACATGAATCAGGAATACTTTTTTCAAGATTTCTAATGCTACATCTACAAGCAAGCACATTAAAGCATAGCATGTCCAATCATGGGTAGATAAACAAGAGAAATGAATATCAGTTTCTACCAAAAAAGGACACATTCATGATTGTTAATAACTTCATTGCAAATAATGACACCAAACTGGAGCACCTCAAATACCCATCAATAATCAGATAGATAAATATATATTTATCCTTTTTTATTATTAAGAAATTTTCTATTCACTTTACATACCAACCACAGATTCCTCCCTCTTCCCCCTCCCGCCCCCCAGCCTTTCCCCGCAACCCACCCCCCATCTCCACATTTCCCAAGTCAAGGTCTTCCATGGGGAGTCAGCAGAGCCTGGCACACTCAGCTGAGGCAGGTCCAAGCCCCTCCCCCCTGCACTAAGGCTGTGCAAGGTGTCACACCCTAGGCACTGGGCTCTAAAAAGCCTGCCCATGCACCAGGGATGGATCCCAATCCCCCTGCCTGGGGGTCACCCAAACAGTCCAAGCTAAACAACTGTCTCTCTATCCAGAGGGCCTAGTCCAAATATATTATAATATGCTCATACATCTGCACATAGTACTTGATAGTAGAACCAGCCTTATTGTTGATATACACAGGAACAGACATATATATCAGTCATGGTATGGGGCAGAAGAAGCCAGAGCCTGGAGAGTATGTGCTGAATAATCTGTGTGTGAAAAAGCTAAAAAATAGACAAATATAACCCTTGATGATAGAGGTCAAATATTTGATGCCTTTAGTGGTAGTTCTCAACCTTCCTAATGCTGCTACCATTTAATACAGTTTCTCATGTTGTGGAACCCCCAACCATAAAATTACTTCATTACTACTTCAGAACTATATATTTTGCTACTATTATGAATGGTAATGTACATATCTGATATGCAGGAGATCATCGGAGACCTTTCAGGGGGTCTTCCTTGATGGAACCATATTAATCTAGAAGCAATCCACAGGTTCTCATCTTCTGTGGAAACAAAAGCAGAACTTCTTTTCCAAAGCATCGTATCCTTAGACACAAATTTTGAAGTCAAGATACCTTTAAAATATACCTATTAGTTTAATTCAGCAGTCTTTACAATTAAATATCTCTCTCCAGTTAAAAAATCCCAAAGACAACACAATCCAGACTCTGTGTGATTTCCATCTTTATGTGGCTTACCTTTTATATTACTTTTACTGTCTCTTTAAAGACTTTATATTTAAAACTATTTCTTTTTTAACTGCATATACTCCGTTTTCTCTCTGTTCCAAGCCTACATATATTTTTACATACATTGCAAACCATTTAGAGTTTCATTCCATCTGAATTTGTCTTATTGTGATTCTGTAATCCTTCTTTGACCAGGAGAGATTTTAAATTGTTAAACTGTGTGGCTAGGATGAAAAACAGCAGCTTTGGCTGCTGACTCCACCCATCTCAGCTTCCCAACATGGTGGAGCTTTGTTTACTGTTAGCTCTGGGGGAGCCATGCTCACTGCAGACTCCATCCAGCAGCATGTAGCCCAGAAACAACCTCCTCCTCCTCCTCCTCCTCCTCCTCCTCTTCTTCTTCCTCTTCTTCTTCTATTTTTTACTAGCAAAAGCTAAATCATGCAGTGTGCTGTGTGGCTTGGAGACACCACTGTGTACCATGGTGGAAATTCACAATGCTGCTTAGCTTATAACAGCTGGTGGCCAGTTCCATCTCACAGCCAGCTGTTGGGAGACAATTCTCTATGCTGCTACTAGCATGAGACTGTGAGACTAGGAAGCCTAGTGTGGCTCCGTTTCTGTGCATTCATAATCTTTAAGCTTTCTTAGGTCTATGTGAATCAATGCCCAACAGTGAGTGCCAAATGTAGCCAGAAGTTTCTTGGGTCCCACCCAGCCCCAAAGTCCTGCAGCTGCTTATAAAATAATCATTCAGAGGCTTAATATTATTTATAACTGCTCAGACATTAGCTCAGGCTCATTACTAACTAGCTCTTACAATTAAATTAACTCATAATTCTTATCTATGTTTAGCCACATGGCTTGGTACCTTTTCTCAGTTCTGCCTGGTCACCTTGCTTCCTCTGTGTCTGGCTGGTGACTCCTGACTCCACCCTTCCTCTTCCCAGCATTCTACTAATCTGCTCTCCCCTCCTATACTTCCTGCCTGGCTACTGGCCAATCAGTGTTTTGTTAAACCAGTGTGCAAGAGCATTATCACACAGCATGTGACCCCACCCTCAGGTTGAGAACCACTGCTTTAGGAAGAGATAACTGGGATGGAGGACAAGTGGATAAAATGCTAAAATGCTTTTATTGATATATCGGTGTGTGCACAGTAGTCATAGCTGTAAACTTAACATGAATAAATGTTAATATGTGCCAAGTTATACCTCAATAGAACAGAAGTGGTAGAGACAACCATTGAAAGGCACCCTCCATATTCTTTTCCACAATCACATTTACATTTTCATACTTTCTTTGTAAGAACTAGATTGCATGACATGTTTTGAGAAACATTGTATGTAAATCCCAGTGTTTTCCCATTTCAGAATTAACTTTTATTCTTATATGTCCATCATGAATTGACTGTACTTGCCCAACTTAGGATCACAAACTGTCAGTGAGGTGTAGAATTCCCTTTGCTAAATGGTCTTATAAAAAAAAAGAAAACCCTGAGCCAGATATTGGGGTGAAAATTATTCTTTGATGGCTTTCAAACTTATACACTTTACACCTCTTAGTGAGTTTCTTTTCTGAATTTGTTAACAAGGAAAACTATAACTATAACTAATCTTCAAGTCCCTCAGAGACGTGAGAAGGAAATAGTATTACCTAGTTAAACAGAAGTACAAACAAGAGACTTCCAAAAAATTGAGAAAAAAATGATAAAAACAGTTGGCTGCCTGGATAGTCTCTCAAGGTTGCTCTGCAATGTTGGACATCCATCTTCACCCTAGAGACCTATCTTGTCTGACAGACTCATCTGTGAAGCAGGATTTTCTAAAGGGCCTTCCTATTTTATCTTAGCAAGGATCATCAGTCCTTTCTTTTGTGTTCTGCTTCTCCATTTTGGACAGCATAGTGTCAGCAGTAGATGTAAAGGCACTTTCTTGCCCAGTGGCTAACTTTTGCAACAAAGATGGTAAACTCCATATGGAGTTTCTTCAATGCCCATATTCTTCTTTGCAACAAGTTGGTGCTGCCAGGAGCAGACATGTTTCATAGTCATAAAACAGGGAAAATATGCTATTAAAACATCTTAAATGCCATATTCTGTAGATCTCTGAAGGGTTTGAAGATGACCTGTCTATCTAAAATATATTTCTATTTAACCTTGAAAGCATACTTAATATGACTACAAGTTTGATTGTAATAGGTGACTAAATACTAACTTTCATTTCTTTATATCCTAATTAGTTGGTAATAATAACTTCCAAAAACTAGCAATTTGCATTACATTGTTAAATGAGCTGTATAGGTATAATACCTTGAACATGATTAGAAATATATATACAGTATTTTCTGACAAGATCAATCTCAAATTTGTATCAATATACATAATTTATATACAATATACAAAAATCCAACCCAATGTAAAAATTTAAAACTAGTAGTTCCTTTTAAAAAGTAGATAATCTACTTTTTTATCTCATTGTATCTATTTCCTCTCTTTTTTCTTTTCAGAGTAGATTCAATAATCTACTTTTGAAGGCTTACTTGTCCAAATGTCTTTAAATTCCTCAAGATGGTTGTTTTTATTTCCCAGGAATGACAAAAACAAAACCCTTCTCCAACCCTAACTTTGGGGAATTTACAAATCTAATCTTTGTCAATTTTGATTTATGTCTTCTCCTGAATTTTTTGTTCTCTCTTCTATAGCTGTTCTATCACCCCAAGCAGTATGTTTTTTACAATACGCATTAGGTTCTTTAATTGCTCTGAAAAGGGGTTTCTTCCATGATTTCAGGAAAGGACTGAACAGAATTTATCATGGGGGCCTGCAAGAGGCCCCTCAGGGAGTTTCCTGATGGCCAAGGATTACCTTGACTAGCCCTTGCTGATCTACATTCCTTAGACCAATATCTTCCTCTACCACACCTTCTGTATAATCCACAAGGGAGGGGCATTCTGCCATTGTTCCTTCAAAAAACATTGTTCTAGGAACTCCCTGTTTACAGTCCCTTTTTTTTTTTTCGAGACAGGGTTTCTCTGTGTAGCTTTGCGCCTTTCCTGGAGCTCACTTGGTAGCCCAGGCTGGCCTCAAACTCACAGAGATCCACCTGGCTCTGCCTCCCAAGTGCTGGGATTAAAGGCGTGTGCCATCAACGCCCGGTTACAGTCCCTTTTTAGGTGACCTTGTTTACCACAATTGAAACATCTGACATTACCATTTTTCGTCAAACCTCTGGAAATCACCTGTCCTATCCAAGTATCATCATGGTCATGAGATTCAATATTACTTGTATCTCATACTCATTCCTTCAAGGGTGCTGATCTTGCCTTTAATGGCCTAATTATCCTTTTGCATTGTGCATTAGCATTTTCAAAAGCGAGAGAGAATTTGTCTAGCTTTTGAATTTGGTATCATTCTATTTACTGCTGAAGACAGCCTTTGTAAGAAATCCATGAAGATTTCTTTTGAGCCCTGCATAACTTTTGTAAAAGACTCAATTTTCTTTCCTATTTCTTCAATTCTGTCCCAAGCATTCAAGGCTGCCATTTGGCATAAAATTAGGGAGTGGTCATCATATAAAGATTGTTTTTGTATATCAGCATAATCACCTTCTCAAAGAAGTTGATCTTGGGAAATTTCCATACCTCTAGCCCTACATTGTTGTTCAATTATCTTAGCCTCATCTTTCCACCAGGTCTTCCATTGTAACTGTGGACCAGCTTCTAGGACAGTGGTAAGCAAATATTTCCAATCTTGTGAGATAATTCAATTACAAATTGACCATGAGTTTACCATTTCCTTTACAAATGGAGAATGCATATCATATGAGATTATAGCTTCCTTGAATCTCCTCAAATCTAGCATCAGCAAAGCAGTCTAATCAGCTTGTCCATAGCCTTGAGCTTTTGGCAGTTTCTGTAAGGTTACTGAATAGATTAAGGTTGGCTGTTTGAAAGCCTTAGACTGTTTCTCTGTAACCATATAATACAATGCTGAGATTGGTTTACCTTTAAATTCTTCTGTCTGGGTCTGAATTTCTCTATGATTTATTTTAACAAGTTTTTTTTTAATTTTTTATCTTGGCACTCACATTAACCTACTTTTTTAATGATAAAACAAAAATGATCAACAAATAATATTTATAATTGACATTTTATAAGTCCCATAATCATTAATTATCCTCTCATTAAATTGCACCTTTTTCAGACTGCCTAATGTGTTATCAAACAGTGACCAAATCTCCTCCATTGTAAAAATGTTTCCCTCTTTTTAATGTGTGAAAAAGTTCTTTTTTAACTAATTCCTCCCTTTAAGAAATCTTAATTGACTCACAAAATTTGCTGACAATGATGATTCAGATGTGAGGCTGACTGCTTCTGCATAGAGCAATAGAAGCCTGAGTGAGTTGTTATAGAAAGTCTATAACCATACTATCATACTTTGTTTTGTTAATAATATAGACTTTTTTTTATTTAAAGAGAAGTTCCAAAGAAATAATTAGTATTTGCATTTTACATCAGATTTTGTATTTACGGCTTATTTGGGGTTCCCTTTCTTTTTTCTTTCTTCCTTCCTTTCTTTCTTTCTGTTTGAAGCCATTCAAGTTTTCTTTTATTAATTAGTTAAAAGTTTCACATCTAATTATTGGAGTGATGAGACATAAGGAAAATAAAGGTAGGGAGAAAAGTAGGGTTTGAATGCCACTATTGCAGTGGCTCACTCAGAAACCAGGCTTTGAGTCCAGAGGTCAGCTCATGTTACTTTTTGGAAGTAATTACATAAACAAGTTCCCAAAACCCTGTGGAAAAAAATGTTCTTTGTCTTCTCTCAAAATTTTAGATAACATTTTTATTGTTCATGAATTTCATGCATGCATATAATTTATTCTGATCATACTCACCCCCTACTACCTGCCTCCAATTCCTCCTAGATACCCGCAAGGTCCCTCTCCCAATTTCATGTCCTCTTCTCTTTTTTATTACCTACTGAGTCCAATTAGAGCTGCCCATATGTACATGGATGTGGGGCAATTCACTGGAGTATGGTCAAACTGCCAAGGATGACACCCCTGAAGAAAATAGATTCCTCTTTCCAATGGGGGCTCAGGTGCTTCCCCTGCATCCATATTAGAATGTTGAGTACAACTACATGATCTCCTGCAGGTCTTGTGAAGATGACAACAGCTCACTTCTCACAAAATTTTTAAGGGTGGAGGAGGAGAAAGAGGCAAGTAAGATATGGTCTGAAATGCTTCTTTTGAAATGAGAAAAAAAAGGTTTAGTTGCCAGTGGCCGTGCCAGAGGAACAGAAGGTGGCAAATGAGCTTGGAGAGATTGGTCCTCCAGGAAGCAAAGCACTGACAGGTGAATCTCAGATAGGCAAGGCCCTGAGGGCTTTGGCTCCAGAATGTCTCTTGCTACTGCTCTGTCTTTACAAGTTTGCTGCTGCCATATTTCTGTTATCTGACATGGTGTGAATGGGTGTGAGGGGATCCCCACTGCCTTTAATGTAATGTGATTATTTCATGGAAATATCCCATTCTATTGGGCATTTTTACCTGTGGATTATTATGAAGATGATTTCTTCTTAAACTATACTATTTAAAGTGTTGCCCCCACCCCTGATAAAGCAGGGCCTGCAGAGAAAATAGGAACAAGGAAGTGTCACATAGCTAGGACTTACAAGAGGTTCACTTGAGGAGTACATTAGACTGTGGTTTAGGTTAATGTTTAAGACAAATAATTGAGTCTCAGGAGCTAGCTCAAGTTCTTTTTAATATTGGGAAATATGTTCATGCGTTTCATTGTGCACCATGGCTGAAACAAAGCTTTAAACAATTGACTTCATGTAATTAGAAAATAAATAAGTGGATGGTTAGTTAAGATAATTGGACAGGACCCTAAATTACGAAAAGTGAAACTAGTAGTCTGATTTTCTGGCAATTATAAAAACTACTACCTATGTAAATGACTATGGGTGAAAGACTCCTGATCTATGAGAAGTCTAAATGATAAATGTTTAACTGTACATGGGTTCTTGGGAATAATTTGTTTTTCACCTGTAATATATAAAATGTTTAATCATGTAAGGGATATGGAAAACATGCTGTTTTTTACCTGTATTCATTGTAATCATTCACTTAAAAGTAGAATGTAACCATATTATAATGTTTATATTGATTGAAAGATTCTTCTTGGGTATATAAGTTATAACAGAAAAAATAAAGAAGAGATAAGGAGAGCACAAGGAAAGATATAGAAGGAAGACTCAGATAGTGAAGTAAAAGAAAGTCATAAAGAAAACAAGAGAAGGGAAACATCAGGGTAAGAACAGAACAACAACAGAAGAACAGAATAGAGCAAGGACAGAAAGGATAATGAGATAAAGAAGCTTTCATCCCCCAGAAAAGTAGTCTGCATGTTTTCCATGCTGATTCTGCATCTAGTTACCATCTCTGTGACCTGCAGAAGGCTGGTCCTTCTGCATTTAGTAAAGTAACAATTACATTTAACATGATAATAGAGAATATTTTACCATGGTTATCACGGATTATATTTGTTTCCTAGAAATGTTTTCTATATGTGAATATGTACAACTTCTATGTTCCATTTATGATGAATTTTCCTATGTTTTAATCAAGTTTTATGATCAGGTCTCTATTTAATAGATTGATGCTTATCTTTAACAGTATAAGAAAGTTAATGAAGTAAAAATATTGAATATTTTCTTTATTAAAATATGTAAAAAATAGAGATTAATTGAATAGTTTTCATACAAAGTAAAATACTGTTTGTTACCTGTAACTTCTGTTTTATTTCTTGCCATGGGTAACGTTACACAATTTTGTTTTATTAAATGGCTTATATTAAAATTGACATAAGTAATTTTAATGTAAGGAACTTAGATATTCCTTTATTTGTTAGCATACCATATAACTTTAAGTGAATTTTTATTTCCTTTCTTTTACCTAGTTTGGTAAAGGAGGGGAAACAAGAAATTATGAGTCAACAAAGTAAATGCTAAATAAAGCTTCTAAACCTTAAACCTACCTTTATATTTAAGATACAATGTTAATTGCCTTTATAATGGTACCAGATTAATCATGGTACTAACTGAGCCATGTTTATGTGAATGAAAGTCTTCTTGTATGTGACTAGCAGGATTTATCCTTCCTCTTACTCATGACTCCCTATTTACTTGTCAGTTTTATTCCATCATGTCATCCATGATGGTTGCACAGAAGCACTCAGAGCCACTCTGGTTCTTTTAAGTAGAGCACCTAAGTGAAACTTGAATAAGAAAAAATTTCCCCCAAAGTTAGCCCTCATTTTCCTCAAAGGGCTACTGGTTAGCATCTCCAGTGAGCTGATTAGTAAATAAACAGTGTCTTTTTCAGTTATTGGAAAGAAACAAACATCATTGGCATGTCTCCAACATAGCTTCAGTCTTGCTGCTGTAGTATCTCCAATCTAAACTTTTACTTTCAGTCCTTACAATATGAGCTAATAGCACTCTCAAGTGTCTGATGCTTGCAGAGTCATGAAGAAATCTCAGGTAGGTATCAATGGTCTGGTAGATAATCTGTGTGATTGACTCCCTGAAGCTACCATAAAATTTACTCCATGATCATTCTTTAAAGATCTAATACTTTCTCCTGAGTACTAACCCAGCCTAACCCTTCTTGGATTCAGAGATCAGGTGAGATCTGGCATGCTCAGGGTGATGTATGATCACTCCTGGGAAGCACATTTTCTGTAACCAACAAGGACATGAATAGAACTCACTATAGTCTCCAAATCAAACTTGGCTTCTCTCTACTCCCCTCACCACATCCCAAGCTTTGTACAATATCTCTTAAACATCAATTCACAGAAGTCCGTTGTGATTGTAGATAAAGTGAGATTCTGATTCAGTTATCTTGGGTAGAACTGATATTCTGCATGTTTAAGCAACTTGTAGGTGCTGTCCATGATTTTGATATGGGAATCATACTTTTGTGGTAGCAATTCAGTTTTCTACAAAGTCTGAGTCTATACAAATGCTCTAGTTTACTTTCCTCTTGCTGTGATAAACACCATGACCAAAAACAACTTGAGGGGATGTTGTTGTTTGTTTTTGCTCTTTTGGGGGGCCCACCACCCAGCTCCCAAATAAAGTACACATGGAGGCTTAGTCTGAATTATGAATACCCAGCCTTAGCTTGGCTTGTTTCTAGCCAGCTTTAATTAACTTTAAATTATCCCATCTTGCTTTTGCCTTTGGGCTTTTACCTTTCTCTATTTCTGTATACCTTTCATTATTTCTTACTCTGTGGCGTGCTGTGTAGCTGGGTGGCTAGTTCCTGACATCTTCCTCCTCTTCTAGCTACTTTCTTCTTCTCACAGATTTCTTCTTCTATTTATTCTTTCTCTGCCTGCCAGCCCCTTCTATACTTTCTCCTGCCTTGCTGTTGGCCATTCACTCTTTATTAGACCATCAGATGTAGCTGAAGTTTTCTCCAGTCCTGCCTGGCCTATGGTCAGGACAAATCTCTCTCACCCACCAGTCCCACAGCTGCTCAGACCCAGCTGAGTAAACACACAGAGACTTATATTGCTCACAAACTGTATGGCCGTGGCAGGCTTCTTGTTGTCTAGTTTTTCTATCTTAAATTAACCCATTTCTATAAATCTATACCTAGGCACATGGCTCGTGGCTTACCGGTATCTTACATATTGCTTGTCATGGCAGCAGCTGGCAGCGTCTCCTGACTCAGCCTTCCTGTTCCCAGAATTCTCTTCTCTGCTTGTCCCACCTATACTTCCTGCCTGGCTACTGGCCAATCAACATTTTATTTATACAGAGCAATATCCACAGTAATCAGGTGTTTTAGACAGGCACAGTAACGCAGCTTCACAGAGTTAAGCAAATGCAACATAAACAAAAGTAACACACCTTAAAAAAATATTCTCCAATATGAGGAGAGGGTTTTTCATGCTACATTTCCAAAGTATAGTCCATCACTGAGTCAGTTCAAGGAAGGAACCTATGCAGGAACCCTGAGCAAAAACTTTAAGAAACACTGCTTACTGACTCACTTACAAACTTATACTCAGTCAACTTTATTTTTTATTATTGTTTTAATTTATGTATATCAATGTTTTGCTGGTATGGCATCTGTGTAGTATTCTCAGTGCCCACAGAGGCCAGAAGATGGCATTTGATCCCCTGGAACTGGGGCTACAGACAGTTGAGAGCTACCATATAGGTACTGGGAATTGAAGCTGGGTCTCCTGGAAGAACAGCCAGGACTATTAACTGCTGTAGCTCTCTAGACCTATGCGTAGCTTTCTTATATAACCCAGACCCACTTTCAGTGAGCTGAGCACCCCCACATCAATCATCAAGACATCAATGCCTCTCACAGGCATTGCCAGAAGAGTTGCTTGACTTCCATTATAAATAAGTGGAAAATGGAGCTGAGAGCATAGTTCATCAGTAGAGTACTTGCCTAGTATACCAGAGTATCCTGGGCTTAATCCTAGTATTTATAGAGATGAAGGAGATAAATTAAAAAATGGAAACAGTTATAGTCTCAGCCAGTGACTATAATGTGAAAAGGCCCTACAGATGAATAGTTATTGATTCTATTGTTGTTTTTCCCTTTGAAATAATTATTGTTTCTTTTGTTCAATGACCCTTCAAATTCAGTCTACCAGTAGTTTCTGTGTATGTGATCCCCTCATCAAAGGCCAGTTGGTAATATAGTTTTAAGCATACATGTTAAGTATACAAGACTCTGAAGAAGCAGCTCACCTTCATTAACTTTTCCCTTAGGGGTAATGTAATACAAATACCCAATGCTTTGTTTTTAAAATACATCTATTTCTAGAAGACTTACATTATCTCGATTTGGAAATCTCTTTCATTAATTCTTTGAGACTTTAATCATCTTCTCTTTCCAAATTCACCTCACCTCATTCCAGACCCACCAAAATTTGTGTCCTTAACTCTTTTCTTAAATTCATGGGATCCCATTAACACTGTCTATATATTCTTAGATATGTAACAAGCCACTTGAGTGCATTGGACCTACAAAAGACACACCTTTGAAAAAAAAGCCAATTCTGCATAATATAGTCCGCATACTCAGAGAGGCAAAGTAACAAGGACAGTTCAAGGGAGGATGCATGAATCTCCCTGGCAAGGGAAAAAAGACTAGATTTTGCAAGTGGACTGGGGGCAGGTGAGGATGGGAATAGTAGGGATCAGGTGGGGTGGTAGAGGGAGAGAGTACTGGGCAAGACAACTGGAATTGAAGGGGAGGAAGTCAATGTGGAAACAGTGCAGTGTAAACTCCCTGGAATCTTCAAGAGTGATCCTAGCAAAGACTCCTAGCAATGGGTACAGAGAGCCTGAACCAGCCATCTTCTATAACCTATCAAGGTTCCTAGCAGTGGTACTGGGACACCAACTCATCCACAAAACCTTCTAACTACAATCTGTCCTCCCTCCAAGATAGGCTAAGAAAATGGTGGCACAAAACTTGTGGAAGAGGCCAACCAAATGATTGGTGTAACTTGAGGTCCACAAAAGGGAAACACAGGATAAAACCAATAAGACTGGGGGGGAAATCAATGAAATGGTTTCTAATGATATTCTGCTATACTCAGAGATCAATGCCTAGCCCAATTGTCATTGACAGGCTTCATCCAACAACTGATAGGAGCTGATGCAGAGACCCACAGCCAAACATTAGGCAGAGGTAGGGGGACCCCACAGAAGAAGGTGGGAAGGATTGTGGGACTTAAGGGGTTGAAGATACCACAAGAACAAGCCCCACAGAATCAACTAAGCAGAGCTCATAGGGTTTCACAAAGACTGGAGTGACAATCATAGACCTTGTATGGGTTTGAGATAGGTCCTCTGCATATACATTGTGGTTATGTAACTGAGTGTTCTGGTGGGACTCCTAACAGTGGGAGTGGGGGTGACTCTGACTCTATTGTCTGCTCTTGGGACCCCTTTTCCTCCTACTGGATTGCTTCATCCAGCCTTGATATGAGAGATTGTACCTAGTCTTATTGGAACTTTATATGATATCCCTAGAAGGCTTGACTTTTTTTTTAAGGGGAAACAGAGGAGGAGTAGATCTGGGGGAGAGAGGAAGTATGAGGGAGGACTGAGAAGAATGGAGGGAGAGGAAACTGTGGTCAGGATGTAATATATGAGAAAAAATAAAAGAAAAAAGAAGATTGGAGGAAAACAACAATAACAAAAATCAATTCAACTCTCTCTCCCCCAGCAACTGAAAATTATCATAGGTCCTCAGCTATGGAATTTGTCCACCTTACTTTTTCTTGCTCAAATTTTGTCTTGTTTGAACTTATGCAGGGCCTCTTCATGCTGTCACAACCACTCTGAGTTTATAAGTGAAACCTCCCTGTTGTGTTCTGAAAACACTTTTTCCTTCCAGTCAGCCTCTGGCTCTTACACTCTTTCCCCTTCCTCTTCCCCAATGATCCATGAGCTTTGGGAGGAGGAGAATAGATAAAGATATCACATTTAGGGGTGAATACTCTGTAGTCATTTGTTCTCTATGCCTTGACCAGTTGTGGGTCTCTGTGTTAATTTTAATCTACTATTAAAAGAAACTTCTCTGGTCAGGGTTGAGGTATACACTAATCTATGGCTGTAATGAGAAGTCTTTAGGAGTCAGTTTAATACTATGTCCCATTAGAAGAGTGCTAGTTGTAGGTTCTCCCCTAGGCCTTATTATTGATCCATTAACTATGCCAGGTATAGATTCCATGTTGTGGAACAGGCCTTAAGTCTAATCTGAAAGTGCTTGTTTACTCCCATGCCATTTGTGCTACTATTTAACCAATAGGCATACCTTGCCAGGCAGGTGACTTATTGGAACTCTCAGGATTCAAGTTAGAAATACTGATGACTATTTTTTTCCTCTAGTAGCATGCTTTACACCTTCAATCACTATGAAATAGTCAGTAGAGATGGAAGTTTTAGGTTAGTATCAACTTGACTTTTCCTTGTCAATGACTCAAGTATGTGATGTTACACAATAAGGTTCCACTGTCAAGTTCTGGAGGGTCACCAAAAGTAATAGAAATATCTATAATATTTGGGATCTATGGACAATAACTGACCAACAACTCCAGAAGAGGTAACCCATTCCTAATGTTTCTTTTTCTTTGTGTTTTAATTTCCTTTTTATTGCTGTGATGAAAACACCATGTTGAAAAGCAATTTGCATAGGGGAGGGTTTGCAACTTGGGGATCAGGAGAAAAAGAGATTTATTTCATTATACAGTTAATAGCCCATCATAAAGGGCGGGAACTAAAACAGAGACTGCAGAGAAATACAATCTGATGACTAGTTCCCATGGCTTGCTAGATTGCTTTCCTATACAACTCAAGCTCACATGCCCAGGAATGAAACCACAACAGTGTACTGGGTCCTCCCACATCAATCATTAATCAAGAAAATGCCAATGCCCTATAGTCTTGCCTATAGACCAGTCTTATGTGGGCATATTGTCTATTGAAATTTTGTTCACAGATGACCCTAACTGGTGTCAAGTTGACACACACATCTCTCTCTCTCTCTCTCTCTCTCTCTCTCTCTCTCTCTCTCTCTCTCTCACACACACACACACACACACACACACACACACACACAAGCACATGCACACATAAATGCACATGTACACACACATGCATGCATGCACACACAAGAAGAAGGAAGGAAGGAAGGAAGGAAGGAAGGAAGGAAGGAAGGAAAGAAGGAAAGAAAAGAAAACTAACCAGCACACTTTGTTAGTGTGTGGTGTCTTATAGAGGGATTGTTTCCCCATCATAGAGAACTCCATTTAAACTCTTTATATAGGTATATATTTTTATTAAGTATATGCAGTAGTAGTTATTTATTTTTATTTATTTGTTGTTGTTGTTGTTGTTAATTTGCTTGCTTTTTCTTGCTCTAATACTATTTTAAGCTCAAAAACCAGGCAAAAGGTGACCCATCTTGGCTAGCTTGTAGTGCTAAAACAAAATACCTAAATCTGGGTCATATATAATGAACAAAAATCCATTAATTACAATTATGGAAGATTAAAATCCAAGGACCACGACTGTGAACACTTGGTCTCTATAGAATGCCTTAACCCCTTATACTTTGGTCATCCCTTAAAAGCCCTACTCAATAACATTTTACAATAATTAATTTATAACCCAGTAATTCAGAAGCATGATGAAGACAGTAAGAGCAATCCAGAAATAGTGTAGAAAGAACACTGGCCTGAAATTTAAAAGATCTTGTTGAAAAGAAGGATTTTGTTGCTCCCTGCCCAGAAAAATTGTCAGAATGCTGCCATCTCTTTTCTCTGAAAGCTAGAATCATTTTGACCTGAACCTTACTTCTTGCAGTATGGTGAAGTCTCTGACTTCAGCATTTGTAGGAAAAAAAGGCACATAAAAAAGGATTAATTTTTGCTACTAAGGAAAGAGATTATTTTGAAATACAGTTTTCAAAAATCAATTTAAAAAAATATAGTGAAACCAGAGAAGTAGCTTGATAGATAAAGGCACTTGATATCAAAGCATGATGACTCAAATTCACATGCCCAGAACCACAAAGAGCTGGGTATTGTCACACGTAACTGTAATCCCAGTGCTGTGAGGAACTGAGACAGTGGGATTGCTAGAGCTTTTTGGCCACCATCCTAGTTCCAAATTAAG
The DNA here is from genome assembly GCA_902168405.1 of Peromyscus aztecus. Taxonomy (NCBI): domain Eukaryota; kingdom Metazoa; phylum Chordata; class Mammalia; order Rodentia; family Cricetidae; genus Peromyscus; species Peromyscus aztecus. The sequence goes on from CABHPQ010134128.1 coordinate 22,060, forward strand.
TGAGAGACATTGTCTCAAGGGAATAAGGTGAGGCATGATAGAGCAGGACACATATTGTCTTCCTTTGTGATATCTTCATCTCTCCTCTGCAAAAGTGAACAGATGTACATACCTCCACACACAAGTACTCATAGACCGCGCGCACACACACACACACACATACACACACACACACACACACACACACACACACATACGAAGATATAGTGATATGTATTTGTGTGTTTTTTAAGTAACACATTAAATAAGATGCAGCAAATCTAAAATGCTTAATATTGATATGCATAAATACTTTGGGATGTTTGTAACAATCAAATATAATGCAAAGATATATGTAATTCAAATGAGAGCAAAATATTATATAGTCACGATGCCCCTGCAGTTTGATAACTGCATTTTCATAACTAAAGGAACTGTGGGAGTTCAGTAGGATATTGACAAAATATTTACTTCCTTTTGAGTTTGCTGATGCTCTGGATCCCACTGATTGACAGCTTAAGAGTCACTAGCCTCTAGATTACGATCAGCTTCACCAGAAACTCCCCAAGATGAAAATTTAAGCAGCTAAGTGGCAATGAATGCAGTAATAATTTTGAGTTCCCAAGCCTATGAAGTCTTTAAGTAATTAGCAAATATGGTGTACTTCCTCATATTACCCAACTAGAGAAGAACAGTGTCTTTTAGTCTCTTTTTTCATAGAAGAAGGAACTTAAAATTGAAATGGTTCAACAGAAGTTAGATAATTGATTATTGATAAATGCTTAGAACCAGACATGATGGTTTCTGAGACTCCTATTCATATTATCCTCCAATTTAGGAAAATAAATACTGAAATTTGCTTATCCATCTTCTCTACATAACTCAAATATTAACAAAATTACTTGCTTGAGATTTATTTAAACCTAAGTCCAGAAAGATGAGCTTCAATGTTTTAACCAATTGTTTCCTTATACAGATTCTTTAAAGAAAGAAAACAAATGCTTTGGCTCAAAGTTGCAGAGGTTTTGGTTCATCAAGGTGGTGAGGGTGTGATACAGTGGAAGAGCTCTCCTCTTGGTGACCAGAAAATAAAAGGGAGTAGAAAAGAGGAGGGACAGAAGGGTGAATGGTGGAGAGCACTGATCTGTAAAGAGTGAGTAACATTAACATGACAAGATTTCAGCACATACTCTTAGGACATCAAAATCTAGAATACAGGAAGCCTCAAGTGTTGGTACGATTGTGCAACAATGGGATCTCTCATTCACTGCTGATGAAAGTGCAGAAATGTTATAACCACTTAGGAAGACAATGTGACAGTTTCTTATGAAACTAAGTATAGACACATCCCATTTGATCCAGTGACCTTGGTTTTGGACATTCTTTGGGTTTCAACAGATGTATGAGAATGTGTCTTCATATTAACCCAAAGGGGTTGAAAACATGTGTCCATAAAATCTGCACAAAGATATATTTGGTACCTTTATTCATAATTACATAAAACATGATAGTACCTACATATCCTTCAGTGAGAGTAGATGAGCAAAATGAATGTGGTTTATCCAGATAATGGATAATATTTATTGCTAAAAGAGACTGAGTTACTGAGTCCTCAAAAAACATGGAAGAACTTTAAGCGGACACTATTAAGTTAAAGAAGCCATTTTGAAAAACTACTCAACTCCAACCATATGACATTCTAGAAAAGACAAAATTATTGGGACAGAAAAGGCATCACGGGTAATGGTAACCATATTTGTTAAAGAAAAAGATGAGCAGATGGAGGATTTATAGATAGGGACAATTCTGTATGGTGCAGTAATAGTGGACAGACATCTTCATACACCTGTACAAACCCAAAGAATGTCCAAGACCAAGAGTGAACCCTTATGTAACCTTATATTCTGGATGACAATGATGTGTCAATGTAGGTTGTGGATGATTTCCATAGTAGGAACAGCAGCACCAGCAACACCACCACCATCATACACACACACACACACACACACACACACACACACACACACACACACA
>CABHPQ010134128.1:24082-37611 GCA_902168405.1 Peromyscus aztecus
CACACACACACACACACACACACACACACACACACACACACACACACGGAAATGGAAATCTCTGCACCTTTCCCTCAGTTATGAGTAAAGTACCTGTGGTGGTTTGAGTAAAAACGACTACCACAGGCACATAAGGAGTGGCACTATTAGGAGGTGTGTCCTATTCCTTGTTGGAGTAGATATGGCTTATTTGGAGGAGGTGTGCCACTAGGGAGTAAACTTTGAGGTCTCAGAAGCTCAAGCCAGTTCACTTCCTGCTGCCTGTGGACCCAGATGTAGAACTTTCAGCTACCTCTCCAGTACCATGTCTGCCTGCATACCACCATGCTTCCTGTCATGATGACAATGAATTAAACCTCTGAACTGTAAGACAATCCCAGTTAAATGTTTTCCTTTATCAGAGTTGCCATGGTCATGATTTCTCTTCACAGTAGTAGAACCCTAACCAAGACAGAAGTTGGTACCAGGTATTGGGGTATTGCTATGAAGCCTAACCCTGCATTTGTTTGGAGGAATGTGAATTTGGGGAGTTTGGATTAGAAAAGCTCTTGAATGCTTTAAGCAGGGCTTAATGGGCCAGACTAGTAGGAACATGGAAGACAGTGGCACCAAGGATGGTTAGAACTCTGGGGGCCTGGCTCAAGAGATTTTCAGGGGGAAAGACAGTTAGTATGTGGCCTAAAGACTATTACTATATTTTGCTTAAGAATGTGGCTGCTTTTGCCATTGTCCAAAAAGTCTGTCTGAGGCTAAATTGAAGAATTTTGGATTAACTGCTTTGGCAGAGGAAATTTCATAAATGCCTAGTATGAACTCTGTCATGTGGTTACTAATGTTCACTCTTTTTATGATCTATAATGAAAAGGAGCAAGCTGAGCAAAGAAAGTTACAAAATGTACAATTTGAGGAGAAAAGGGCACCAGGGAGTAGAATGGAGCCGAGTCCTGTGTTCAGGGAGATAAACAGATTAAAGAAAATCTTGATGTTAAATGGAATAAAAGGAGTGGTGACTTCAGGGCAAGATCCTACTCAGCTAAGCTTCCAACTTGTGAAAAGGAATTAAAGAAAATCTTAGAGCCAGGTGTGGTAGTGCATACCTCTAACCCTAGCACTCTGGAAGCAAAGGCAGGTAGATCTCTGTGTTCGAGGCCAGCCTGGTCTATAGATCAAGTTTCAGGACAACCAACCTTAGGCAGTGGAGGAAACCATCAAAAACAGAAAGCTGGTGAAGATATAACCTAACAAGGGTGCCATGCTCTAGCCCTAGCATGCAGCAGAACCTGGCAGCTTCAGCCACATGATTCTGGGTTTAGAGTCAAGGATAGAAGAATGGGATTATGGAATCTCCCTAAACAACTAAGGAAAGTCACTGAGGCCAGGCTTATGTCAGGAATGCTCCTTTGTGGAGGCCTAGAGAGGTCACTGTGTGAAGCTGTGAATGTGAAGCCTGGATTGCCTCTGAGATCTCAAAATGTTGGAGATGCTAGAGCAATGGGATACCTGCCCAGGAGAGCTGCTAATAAGGAGTGTAACTAGCTAAAGAGAAAGAAGTATGTTGTAGCTCAAAGGAGTTGGATATTTGAAAGGCACTTTGATACCAGACAAGGAGATGTAGAGTTTAGAGTTTGCCCAGTTAGTTTTTGGTCTTGTTTGGTCCAGTGTTTTCTTATTGTGTTATCTTTTGGAATTGTAATATATATCCTGTGGCATTGTATGTTGGAAGTATGTGATCTGCTTTTTCATTTTAATTTTATAGAATATTGTAGCATGAATCTTAAAAGTTCTTATTAATAAAAACAAACCTGGAGCCAGGTATTGGGGTCAATGCTGGAAGATCAGAGAAGCAGAACAAGCCACAGCCACCTCACCTTGCCAATTCTTCAGCTGATCCTGTTTCCTCACACTGGAAGCTTCTGAGTCCTCATCCAAATGGATCTCAGCTGAACTGTTTCCAAAAGCCTAAAAGCTTAACCAGCTCTAGTTCCTGGTCCTCACGCCTTATATACCTTTCTGCTTTCTGCCATCACTTCCTGGGATTAAAGGTGTGAGTCATCATGCCTGGCTGTTTCCAGTGTGGCTTTGAACTCACAGAGATCCAGATGGATCTCTGCCTCTGGAATGCTAGGATTAAAGGCGTGTGCTACCACTGCCTAACCTCAATGTTTAATATTATGGCTGTTCTGTTCTCTGACCCCCAGATAAGTTTATTGGGGTATACAATATATCAACCACATTTCCCCTTTTTTGTCTAAAATTTAAAAAAAGCTTATAACTAATACAAAAAACTATATCCAATAAGTATATACAATATATATAGTCAAGAATTACATTAACAATGTCTAGTCCATTAACATTTGACAGATTCAGACAAAAAACTCCATTATATATATTAACAATGTCCAGTCCAGTAACATTTGATAAACTCGGACAAAAAAATTCATTTCTTATCTTGTTTAAAACAAGTAGTTCCGTTTTAAAAGTAGATTCAATAATTGACTTTTTTATCTTATCATATCCATATTCTCTTTTTCCTTTCATAATAGATTCAATAATCTACCTTTTGTCATTTTTATATCTTCCCCTTTTTCTTTTTAGAGTAGATTCAATGATCTATCCATTTATCCTACTAGTTCTTTAACTTTTTTCTGAGTAGATTCAATGATCTACCTCATATCTATATTCTCTTTTTTCTTTTTCTTTTTTTTCAAACAAAAACTCTGAATCTAATCTCCTTGTTCAGCTTTTTTCCTGACCATTAACAATTAACAATTTGTAACCAACCATCGTAAACAATGACAATATCCATAACTCATTAAATGACCCCAAAACCATCCACCCCACCTCTTGGGAATGTGGGTGTCATTTTCTTAAAATTACTTCCTGCTTTCTGGGGGTGAAGACATCTTTAGGGAACACTGAAAAGAAAATTTTTGGGTTAATTGTCAAGTCCTGTATCATTTGTCCAGTCGCTGCATAATGAGAAAGTGCAGGGCTTGTTTTAAGTCCTTGTTCAAGTAGTCTGTCAGGCTGGATCATCTCAGCTAGTCATCTCAAAATTGTCCTGAGTAGTTTGTAGTCTAAATTTGATCCTTTGGTGGTGTTAATCAGCTTAATGGTAGTTCCTTAAGTCCATGTGGAATCATCATTGTGGGATCCTGTCATTTTTTGAAGATTTCAAAGTCACTGTTAGGCATGGTCATGGTTCCTTGCAGACATTTTTTTTTTGTGCCTCCTCTGTAGTTTGGAGCAATCACAGTCTGATAAATGTCTGTCTCTCAGAACCATGAATGTTCTTCCCTAGAAGAGAAAATCTTCACAGCAATTTCTCCCCACCATTTGTCTTGCTAAACTTTTTCAAACTGACCTTAGCTGATGCTTTCTTGTAACAGGATGGTCCTGCCAATTCTTCTCTGAACAAGCAGCAATAAACCCTTTGTCCCAGGTAGCAGCATCACCACAGTCACCAACACGATGAGAAGGAGCCAGCAACTTGGAGCAGCAGCCGCTGCCTCCATGGTCCCACCACCGTTTGTGGCTTGGCTCTGGCTGAAGCTTCTCCTTAGCAAGCCTCCTAGGCCAGCCTCAAACTCAGGATCCTCCTGCCTCTGCCTCCTTCAGTAAATCCAACCAGTGTGCCACCACAACCAGCAATGTGTAGCTCGGGTCTGAGCTGGGGCCGACAAGGCCACAGGCAAGTAGCTTTTTCTTGAATTTGTACCAAGAACGTTGGGCACCAGATGTAGCATGAATCTTAAAAGTTCTTATTAATAAAAACAAACCTGGAGCCAGGTATTGGGGTCAACGCTGGAAGATCAGAGAAGCAGAACAAGCCACAGCCACCTCACCTTGCTAGTTCCTCAGCTGATCCTGTTTCCTCACACTGGAAGCTTCTGAGTCCTCATCCAAATAGATCTCAGCTGAACTGCTGCCAAAAGCCTAAAAGCTTAACCAGCTCTAGTTCCTGGTCTTCACGCCTTATATACCTTTCTGCTTTCTGCCATTTCTTCCTGGGATTAAAGGTGTGAGTCATCATGCCTGGCTGTTTCCAGTGTGGCTTTGAACTCTCAGAGATCCAGATGGATCTCTGCCTCTGGAATGCTAGGATTAAAGGCGTGTGCTACCACTGCCTAACCTCTATGTTTAATATTATGGCTGTTCTGTTCTCTGACCCCAGATAAGTTTATTGGGGTGCACAATATATCAACCACAGAAGATTGCAGTTAAGAGACTGCAGGAGAGCAGGTCCTATAACTCAACAGGGCAGCACAATAGAGCTGACCCTGTTGGTAGGGGTGCAGGTGAACAGACTCTGAGGGCATGAGAACAGGAGAGCTGACCCTACCCCCTCACCTGTCATGTGGTGTCATGGGTAAGGGAAAGATGCCTCCTTTACCCCTTGCCACCTGCAGCAGGCAGGAGAGGTGGCTCCAGGGGCGTGGGCGAGCTAACCCTGCCCATCACAGGCTGCAGTTCATGGCAGAGAAGGCCCTACACCTCACCTGGGCAGTGCACTAGAGATGATCCTGTTGGCAGGGACACAGGTGAGCTGGCACTGAAGATGTGATAAGGAGAACTAATCCCCCCCCAACCCTTGTAAACCCCATAGAGCAATCAGAAGAGTGGACCTTGTACCTTGCCTAGTCAAAAAAGCAGAGCTGGCCCTGATGGTGTAGATACAGCTTGAGAGCACAAACGGCCCCTCTCCTTGCTGCCTGCATATTGGGTAAGCTAGCCAGGGTAGTACTGGAGAGCCTGCCCAGTGGTAAGGATGAGTGAAAGCTGATAGGCTGACCAATCCAGCTACCACCCAGGCCCAGAAGCAGGACTATGAGTTAGCCCACTCAACATCCACCTCCTCTATGAACTGTAGGAACATGTGAAGGGGCCAGACCTACAGTTCCAAAACTGATAACACAAGATAACAACAAGATATCTAAGAGGAGTCCCAGTGAGGGCCCATTATCAATAGTACAGAAGCCAAATGCCTCAAACCAGACCAATGACTCATAACAATGAACACTTACAAGTAAATGTGTATGGACTAAAGGGTACACTGTATGACTCACTGGGCTGTACTACAGCTTCCACTGAGAATTTTGTTTTGTTTTGGGGCGGGGAGACTGAAAGGGCAGAGGGTATATGTGAGGGATAGAGGTGAATGGGATTGGAATTCATAATGTGAAATCCACAAAAAAAAATTAAAAAAGGTTGTTTTTACAAAAAAAATTGCATGAGTCTAAGAAAAGACTTTGAACTCTGGACTTTTTTTTAATTTTTGAGATTATTATTTTTTCTTTTTTACCATTAAGAACTTGGGTGGGCTGTGGGGAGGGGGGCGGGGCGGGAGGGGGGAGAATGGGGGAATCCATGGCTGATATGTAAAGTTGAATTATATTGTAAAATAAATTTTAAAAAAAGAACTTTTCTATTCATTTTACATACCAACCATAGATCCTTCCCTCATTCCTCTTCTGCCCCCCCAACTCACCCCCATTACCACCTTCCCCAAATCAAGTTCTCCCATGGGGGGTCAGCAGAGCCTGGCACACTCAGCTGAAGCAGGTCCAAGCCCCTCCTCCCTGTACCAAGGCTGTGCAAGGTGTCACACCCTAGGCACTGGGCTCCAAAAAAGCCCACCCATTCATCAGGGATGGATCCTGATCCCCCTGCCTGGGGGCCCCCCAAACAGTTCAAGCCAAACAACTGTCTCATGTGTCCAGGGGGCCTAGTCCAGTCCTATGGGGGTTCCATAGCTATTGGTCTACAATTTATGGGTTCCCACTAGTGTGGCTGGTCGTCTCTGTACGTTTTCCCATTATGATCTAGATGTTCCCTACTCACAGAATCCTTCCTGTCTCTGCATCCCCTTCCATCAGTAACTAGATGAAGGCTCTATGATGACAGTTAGGGTATTCACTAATGAGGTCACCAGAGTAAACCAGTCCAGGTACCCTCTCGACGATTTCCAGTATTCCAAGGTGGGGTCATCCTTGTGGATTCCTGGAAACTTCTCCAGCACCCTGCCTCTTCCTATTCCCATGATGTCTTCATTTATCATGGTACCTCTTTCCTTGCTCTCCCACTCTGTCCCTGTTCTAGCTCAAACCTCCCATTTCCTTATGTTCTCATCCCCCATTCTTTGCCCTCCATTACTCCCCCTCACTCCTAGCTTGTAGATCTCATCTATTTCTCCTTTGCTGGGCTATCTATGTGTCCCTCTTAGGGTCCTCCTTGTTAGCTAGCTTCTCTGGAACTGTGGGTTGTAGACTGGCTTGCCTTACATCTAGTATCCACTTATGAGTGAATACATACCATGTTTGTCCTTCTGAGTCTGGGTTACCTCACTCAGGATGATGTTTTCCACTCATTTGTCTGCAAATTTCATGATATCATTGTTTTTCTCTGCTGAGTATTACTCCATTGTGTATATGTGCCACATTTTCTTTATCCATTTTTCAATTGAGGGGCATCTAGGTTGTTTCCAGGTTCTGGCTATTATGAATAATGCTGCAATGAACATAGTTGAGCATGTGTCCTTGCGGTAAGGTTGAGCATTCCTTAGGTATGTGCCCAAGTGTGGTATAGCTGGTTCCTGAGGTTGATTGATTCCCAGTTTTCAGAGAAACTGCCATACTGATTTCCAAAGTGGCTGTACAAGTTTGCACTCCCATCAACAGTGGAGGAGTGTTCCTCCTTGCTCCACATCCTCTCCAACATAAGCTATCTTCAGCGTTTTTGATCATAGCCATTCTGACAGGTGTAAGATGGTATCTCAGAGTTATTTTGATTTTCATTTCCCTGATGACTAAGGATGTTGCACAATTCCTTAAATGTCTTTCAGCCATTTGAGGTTCTTCTGTTGAGAATTTTCTGTTAAGCTCTGTTGCCTATTTTTTAATGGGATTGTTTGGTATTTTGATATCTAGTTTTTTTTAATTCTTTATATATTTTGGAGATTAGCCCTCTGTCAGATGTGGGGTTGGTGAAGATATTTTTCCATTCTATAGGCTGTTGTTTTGTCTTATTGACTGTGTCCTTTGCCCCACAAAAGCTTCTCAGTTTCAGGAGGTCTCATTTATTAATTGTTGCTCTCAGTGTCTGTGCTACTGGTGTTATATTTAAGAACTGATCTCCTGTGCCAATGTATTCAAGACTACTTCCTACTTTCTCTTTTATCAAGTTCAGTGTAACTGGATTTATGTTGAAGTCTTTGTTCCACTTGGACTTGAATTTTGTGCATGGTGACAGATATAAATCTATTTGCAATCTTCTACATGTTTACATCCAATTATGCCAGCACCATTTGTTGAAGATGCTTTCTTTTTTCCATGGTACAGTTTTGGCTTCTTTGTCAAGAATCAGATGTTCATAAGTGTGTGGATTAATGTCAGGGTCTTCAATTCAATTCCATTGGTCCACTTGTCGGTTTTTATGCCAGTACCAAGCTGTTTTGATTACTATAGCTCTATAGTAGAGCTTGAGGTCAGGGATCATGATGCCTCCAGAGGCTGCTTTATTATACAGGATTGTGGTGGTATTGTGTTCCCCAAAATATTGTGTACTTTAATAAACTTGTCTGGGGTCAGAGACAGAACAGCCACAATATTAAACAGAGGTTAGGCAGTGGTAGCACACGCCTTTAATCCTAGCTAGCATTCCAGAGACAGAAATCCCTCTGGATCTCTGTGAGTTCAAGGCCACATTGGAAACGGCCAGGCATGGTGACCCACACCTTTAATCCCAGGGAGTGGTGGTAGAAAGGAGAAAGGTATATAAGGCGTGAGGACCAGAAACTAGAGGCATTTGCCCTGGAGAGGCATTTGCCCAAGAGAGGCATTTGGCCTGGGTAGGCATTTGGCCTGGAGAAGAATTTGGGCTAGTTAAGCTTTCAGGCTTCTAGCAGCAGTTCAGCTGAGACCCATTCTGGATGAGGACTCAGAGGCCTCCAGTCTGAGGAAACAAGACCAGCTGAGGATCCGGCGAGGTGAGATAGCTGTGGCTTGTTCTGGTTCTCTGACCTTCCAGTGTTCACCCCAATACTTGGCTCAGGTTCGGATTTGTTTTATTAATAAGACTCTAAGATTCATGCAACACAGGATTCTTTTAGCTGTCCTGGGTTTTATGTTTTTTCATATGAAGTTAAGTATTATTCTTTCCAGGTCTGTGAAGAACTGTGTTGGGATTTTTATGGGGATTGCATTGAATCTGTAGATTGCTTTTGGTAAGACTGCCATTTTTACTATGTTAATTCTACCTATCCATCAGCATGGGAGATCTTTCCATTTTCTGATATCTTCTTCACTTTCTTTCTTCAGAGACTTAAAGTTCTTGTCATATAGTGTAGCAGGAATTGTTAGAAGGTCTTGTTGATAAAATCAAACCTGGAGCCTGTTATTGGGGTGAATGCTGGAAGATCAGAAAAGCAGAACAAGCCACAGCTTCCTCACCTCGACAGTTCCTCAGCTGATCCTGTTTCCTCAGACTGGAAGCTTCTGTGTCCTCATCCCAATGGCTCTCAGCTGAACTGCTACTCAAAAGCCTGAAGCTTAACCAGCTAAAAGCTTCTAGTTTCTGGTCCTCATGCCTTATATATCTTTCTGCTTTCTGCCTCACTCCCTGGGATTAAAGGTGTGAATTGCCATGCCTGGCTGTTTCCAATGTGGCCTTGAACTCACAGAGATCCAGAGGAATTTCTGCCTCTGGAATGCTAGGATTAAAGGCGTGTGCTACCACTGCCTATCCTCTATGTTTAATATTGTGGCTGTCCTGTTTTCTGACCCCAGATAAGTTTATTAACCTGCACAATATTTTGGGGAAAACAATACCACCACAATATAGGTCTTTCACTTGCTTAGAGTTACCCCAAGGTATTTTATATTATTTGTGGCTATTGTGAAGGGTGATGTTTCTCTGATTTCTTTCTCAGCCCATTTATCATTTGTATATAGGAAGGCTACTGATTTTTTTTTGAGTTAATCTTGTATCCTGCCACATTACTAAAGGTGTTTATCATCTGTAGGAGTTCCCTGATAGAACTTTTGGGATCACTTATATATATACTATCATATCATCTGCAAATGGGAAAAGTTTGACTTCTTCCTTTCCAATTTATATCCCCTTGATCTCCTTTTGTTGTCTTACTGCTCTAGCTAGAACTTCAAGTACTATATTGAATAAATATGGGGAAAGTAGACAACCTTGTTTTGTTCCTGACTTTAGTGGATTTCCTGTGAGTTTCTCTCCATTAAATTTGATGTTGGCTGTTGGCTTGCTGTAACTTGCCTTTATTATGTTTAGGTATGTTCCTTGTATTCCTGATATCTCTAGAACCTTTATCATGAAGGGATGTTGGATTTTGTCAAAGGCTTTTTCAGCATCTAAAGAGATGATCTTTTTTTTTTTCTTTCTGTTTGTTTATATGGTGTATTACATTGACAGATTTTCATATGTTGAACCATCCTTGCATGGGATGAAGCCTGCTTGGTCATGGTGGATAATTTTTTATGTGTTCTTGAATTTGGTTTGCCAGTATTTTATTGAGTATTTTTGCATCAATGTTCATGAGGGAGTTTGGTCTGTAATTCTCTTTCTTTGCTACATCTTTGTGTGGTTTGGGTCTGTAGTCTCATAAAAAGAGTTTGGTAGTGTTCCTTCTGTTTCTATTGTGTGGAACAATTTGAAGAGTATTGGTATTAGCTCTTTGAAAATCTAGTAGAATTCTGTGCTTAAATCATCTGGTCCTGGGCTTTCTTTGATTGGGAGACTTTTAATGACTGTTCCTATTTCCTTAGGGGTTATTAGTCTATTTAAATAGTTTATCTGGTCTTGATTTAACTTTGGTATGGGGTACCTATCCTGAAAATTGTCCATTTCTTTCAGATTTTCCAATTTTGTGGAGTATAGGTTTTTGGTATGATCTGATGATTCTCTGGATTTCCTAGTTGTCTGTTGTTATGTCTCCCTTTTAATTTCTGATTTTGTTTATTTGGATGCTCTCTCTCTTTAATTTGGATAAGGATTTGTTTATCTTGTTGATTTTCTCAAAGAATCAACTCTTTGTTTCATTGATTCTTTGTATTGTTCTCTTTGTTTCTATTTTATTGATTTCAGCCCTCTTATTTTTCCTGGGTGAGTTTGCTTCTTTTTTTCCTAGAGTTTTCACTTGTGCTGTTAAGTCACTAGTGTGAGATTTCTCCATCTTCTTTATGTGGACATTTAGTTCTATGAATTTTCCTCTTAGCACTGCTTTCATAGTGTCCCATAAGTTTGGGTATGTTGTACATTTGTTTTCATTGAATTCTAGGAAATCTTTAATTTCTTTCTTTATTTCTTCCTTGACCCATTGGTGATTCAGTTGGGCATTATTCGGTTTCCATGAGATTGTAGGCTTTCTGTAATTTTTGTTGTTGTTGAAATCTAACTTTAAGCCATGGTGGTCCGATAAGATACAGGAGGTTATTCCAATTCTTTGTATCTGTTAAGATTTGCTTTGTGAACAAGCATGTAGTTGATTTTAGAGAAGGTTCTATGGGGTGCTGAGAAGAAGGCATATTCTTTTGTGTTAGAGTGGAATATTCTGTAGATATCTATTAAGTCCATTTGAGTTATAACATCTGTTAGTTCCCTTATTTCTCTGTTAAGTTTCTGTCTGGCAGACCTGTCCATTGGTGAGAATGGGGTGTTGAAGTCTCTCACTACTAGTGTATAGGGTTTGGTGTGTGATTTAAGCTTTAGTAGTGTTTCTTTTACAAATGTGGGTGCCTTGTATTTGGGGCATAAATGTTCAGAATTGAGACTTCATCTTGATGGATTTTCCCTGTGATAAATTTGTAATGTCCTTCCCAATCTCTTTCATTTTGATTTTAGTTTGAAGTCTATTTTATTAGATATTAGAATAGCTACATCAGCTTGCTTCTTAAGTCCATTTGATTGGGAAGTTTTTTTCCTAGCCTTTTACTCTAAAATCATCTGTCTTTGAAGTTGAGGTATGTTTCTTGTATGTAGCAGAAGGATGGATCTTGTTTTTGTATCTATTCTGTTAGCCTGCGTCTTTTTATAGGTGAATTGAGACTATTGATATTAATAGATATTAATGACCAGTGATTGTTAATTCCTAATATTTTTTAGTGGTAGTGTTGTGTGTTTCCCTTCTTTGGTATTTGTTGATGTGGGACACTATCTATTGCCTGTGTTTTCATGGGTGTATCTAACTTCCTTAGGTTGGATTTTTTTCCTTCTAGTGCTTTTTGTAGGGCTGGATTTGTGGAAAGATATTGTTTAAATCTGGTTTCATCTCAGAATATTTTGTTTAGTCCATCTATGGCGACTGAGAGTTTTGCTGGGTATAATAGTCTGGGTTGACATCCATGGTCTCTTGGTGTCTGCATAACATCTGTCTAAGACCTTCTGGCTTTTAGAGTCTCCACTGAGAAGTCATGTATTATTCTAATGAGTCTGTCTTTATATGTTACTTGGCCTTTTTCCTTTGCAGCTCTTAACATTGGTTTCTTTATTTTGTATGTTTAGTGGTTTGATTATTATGTGGTAAGGGGACTTTTTTTTATTATTTGATCCAGTGTATTTGGTGTTCTGTAACCTTCATGTATCTTTACAGGCATTTCCTTTTTTAGGTTGGAAAAGTTTTCTTCTATGATTTTGTTGAATATATTTTCTGTGCCTTTGAGTTGGTATTCTCCTTCTTCTATTCCTATTATTCTTAGGTTTGGTCTTTTCATGGTGTCTCAAATTTCCTGGATGTTTTGTGTTATGACTTTGTTGGCTTTAGTGTTTTCTGTGACTGACAAATCTATTTCCTCTATTGTATCTTCAAAGCCAGAGAGTCTCTCTTCCATCTTGTGCATTCTGTTGGTTGCATTATGCTTGCATCTGTAGTTCCTGTTCATTTACTCAGATTTTCCATTTCCAGCATTCCCTCAGTTTGTGTATTTTTCATTTCCTCTTTAAAGGCCTCTATCACCTTTTTTAAGTCATTTTAAGGTCAATTTCTTCTGTTTCTTCTCTATTGGGATGTTTAGGTCTTGCTGATATAGAACCACTAGGTTCTGATGGAGTCATATTGGTCTTTATGTTATGGACTATATTTTTGCACTGGTGTCCAGCCATCTCTTTCTCCACTTGGTGGAAGTGGTGTCTGTGTCTGAGGGAGCCTCTCTTGGTCTGATTGATACTCTTGGTCCAGTGGGAGCACTTGGTCTAGTTGGGACTCTTGGTCTAATCAGTGCTGATGGACTCTTTGTCTCAGGGAGCAGCTCTTAGTACAATGGGCGCTGGTGGGCTCTGTCTCAGGGAGCAACTACAGTCTCAGAGGTTGGGTGGGTTTGGGAAGGGTGGGGCTTGTGGGTTACAGGATCTAATGGGGGCTGGTCTGTGGGGGGCCGTTCTCGGGTTCCTCGTGGCTTTACCCAGCAGATCCACATAGAGGATGATTAGGACCACGGGCCTGAGTGCAGGTGTCTGAGATGGTCTGCACTTGGCTGTGCTGGAGGAGGAGGTCATTTGCTCCACCCCTGGGTATCTCTATAAAAACCCTGGAGCAGAGACAGTCGGGGGCCCGTTGGAAAAGGTTCCAGGCCCTCTCGAGGCTATCCTTTATTTTCTATCTGTTTATCTCTGCAATAAATCCTTCTATCTAATATTTCCTGCTGCTCACACTCAAGAAAACTCTGGGAAGCTGTGGGGTTGGTGGGAAAATGCCCCACAGAATGGCGCCATGAACAGGGACTAAAGACTAAAGAAAAAAAAGGGGACTAAAGAAAAAAAGGGGACTAAAGAAAAAAAGGGGACTAAAGAAAAAAGGGGGGACTAAAGCAAAAGAAAAAGGAGGGACTAAAGACAAAAAAGGGGGGACTAAGACAAATGAACAGGGACTAAAGACAAAGTAATAGGGACTAAAGATAAAGGAAAATAATAGTTTTATTACAGAGTTTTTGGCAAAAGTGTGGGTCAGCCCTGCCAGTGGAAAGGCATGCCGGTGTTATGGAAAATATATATTTTATATATATATTGAGGGGCAGGGGTTTTATCCTCGAGAGAAAAGGAAAGCGGACTGGAAGGATGTCCAATGCTGCAGCGCAATTCTCTTCTGTCAAAATTTTCTATCTTCTATCCCTTTCTCAATTTCTGTGAATAATATAAGGTATAGGGTAGTAACATAGTGTAGGAAAAACTTAGAAGTGTGAGATCGTGTAGGAAAAAATAAGTAAGGCAACTAGACAGAAAAACTCTTCAATTTTATAACTTTGGGGGGCTATGAATGCAAACTGGGGGAAAAAAATCTTTGGGCTTTACGGGTAGTAAAAAAGCTCTTCTCTGGACTTATGGGGAAGAAAAAGTTTCCTATGGAAGCTTTTGACCTGGGGACAGCTGAAATGCTAAGTCCAAGCGGCAGGAGAAAGTATTCTCCCTGAGGCAAAAATGGGGGTGTAAGAAGCCAAAAAGTTGAAAGTTCAGAAGTTTTGGGGAAAGTTGGTCTTTCTCTCTTGGGGAAAAAAAAAATCTTTCTCAAACTA
>CABHPQ010134131.1:888-13718 GCA_902168405.1 Peromyscus aztecus
CCATGCTGCAACCTGAAACCCTGTGGACTTCTATGATCCATGCTGCCACCCGAAGCCATGGGGAAGTCTATGATCCATGCTGCCGGCTGCTATGGGCAAGGAAGCTTCTTATTCAGTGGCGTCGATGACTGCAGACTCCTAACTGAGAATGAGAGACACTGAAGGCTTCGGTGACAACCCCATCCCAAAGGAAACCATCCAGACAGAAAGCTATAGAAGAAGGTCCTTAAAAACTGTGATAAAGATACTGAAGTGTAGCTCTCCAGAGCTGATGGCTTCTGGTCGGGGTGGACTTGGAAAGGATTCAATTATCTGTAAGGGGCTGGCCACTGGGAGTAGATGGGCAGCACAAATTGGACTTGGTGTATTTTTTTAAGCAGGAGGTGAGAGGGTAGACCTGGAAAGAATTGGAAACAAGTGTGATGGGGTGCATTATATGAAATTCCCAAATAATTAATAAAAATATTATGTTGGGGGAAAAAAGATGGAACATTGAAGAGTTTGCAGGTGCTTAACATAGGTATCTTCTGTTTCACATGTTCATATTATCAAGTAGAACTACTTTTTGAGTGCTTGCTTTTTCATGAATTAATCCATCTGTTTTCTACAGTTTATCCACTGGAATTTTAGTGCTTTTTTTTTTTAGTGCTTTTTTCCTGTGTGTAAACCACTAGCCTTTTATTTTTATAAAATTTAAAATGATTATTAAAATCTCTTTAATGTCAGACTTCATAGCCCCTTTGCAAAAATTAGGTGTAAATTGCTTAGAATAGAGTTTGTTTCTTGCTAATCCTTAGTGTATTGTGTTGGTATTTGATTTTAAATCAAATTAAAGAAAGAGAAACATTTTTCAAAAACAAAAAGTGAACTTGGTAAATTTAGATAATATTTTTATCCAACAATGAATATTTGTATTTGATTGTTTATTGTCACATTGCTATGGTAAAGGCTGGAAAATACCTAAATGTCCTGCAGTAGAGGTCTGATTACATTATAGTAAAATGTGCAATAATTGCTGAAAACACCACACATTGGTCTCAGGCCATAGAGGAACCAAGTAGGTACTGACTAGGAAGCTTCCTCGCCGCTGGCCAGCTTGCTTAGTACTTGAGAGTGCTGTCCGGGGGCTAAGGAAGAGCTCAGCACGGGTCATTTGTGTGCTGCTGGGAGCAGGTGATTGGAGAGGAAGGACAGCAGTGGTGTTTCCCATTTTCTGTTAACAGCCCTTTAGTCAGACAGATTGCAAAGTAGTCCTTCCCTAGTTGCTTTATTTGCCTTTTGATATTATAAACTTCCCTTTCTCAATGGAATTTAACATGTTTTAGATAGTTGAATGTTTTTTTCTTTATGGGTTTTATTTCATAAAGTGGTAGAAACAAATGTATAATTTCCAAATAACTGGAAAATGACGTTTCTCTTATCTCTAGGACTTGTGTGAGAGCTGTTGTCATATATGGGGGAACCCAGTTTGGGCATTCAATCCGACAGATAGTGCAAGGCTGTAATATACTATGTGCTACTCCAGGGAGACTGATGGATATTATAGGTAAAGAAAAGGTAAGCCTTAGAAAGGTGATGGGTGTTTTATAGGGAAAGGAAGGGAATATGAAAGACGTATTTCCTAGAACACTGTTTATGTTTCTGCTTATTATCAGGCACTGTGAATTCATTTCATAATTGTCAAGATAATCCCAACAGGGCATAGTATTTTCCATTTTATACTTGGGAAAACAAACTCAGTGAGATTAATAATTTAAAAATCCCTTAGTTAGCTCTAGTAAATGATAGAGTTAGGGTTAGAATCTGCACCACTGGGTGGTGGTGGTACACGCCTTTAATCAACCAGCACTCGGGTGGCAGAGGCAGGCGGATCTCTGTGAGTTCGAGGCCAACCTGGTCTACAAAGTGAGTTCCAAGAAAGGCAAAAAGCTACACAGAGAAACCCTGTCTCGAAAAACCAAACAAACAAACAAAAGAATCTGGATCTAATTCCAGTAATATTTTATTATGTGGAAGAAAATACAATGGATACTTTTATATAGTTTCTTATGTGTTTTGGTGAAATAGCTTTTTCCTAAGACGTTCTTTGGTGCATCAATAATTTTGTCTTCTGTTAAAGCATGTGAATGGTAGTAATGTGAGTTGTTAATTTTCAGGTCTTTCAAGAAGATATTTTTATGGCTAGATACTCATTTGGGAATCCCATACCCAATTATTACATCTCCTAATACTTTAAGTTCATGTTAATGAACTGTAATTTATTATTTTGTGTTCTCGAAAAGAGATACTTAAAACATTTTCTTTTTTGATAAAGGCATCTTTAAAAAGTAACTAGAGAAATCCATGTCAGATTCTTAACCATTTCTGTGATAGTATCAGTCACTTAGTTCCAGGACAGCCAGAGCTTCACAGTGAGACCCTGTCTCAAGTTAATATATTTTCAGTATTTCATGTTGTTAGATTTTGTTTTCTTACATTAAAAAGTTTGATTTCATCATATATTATAGTATGGATCCGTGTTGTCCAGTATAAGTAACTATTAGCCATATGTTGCTACTTAATGTTTTAAAATAATACAATAAAAATTTAATTTCATAATTATTTGTTTCAAACTACATATGACTAGTGCCTAATAGGTTAGACATTGGAGATAATAGAGTATTCAGTTAATGCAGGCAGTTCTGGGGTAAAGTATTGCTGTAGATATTTTAGGTTCTTTTAAACTTAATTTATGAAATATTTTATATATCAGTAAAAGTTTAGATCAGGCTGGGCAGTAGTGTTGCATGCCTTTAATCCCAGCACTTGAGAGGCAGATGCAGGCAGATCTCTGTGAATTCAAGGCCAGCCTGGTCTACAGAATGAGTTCCAGGATAGCCAGGGCTACACAGAGAAACCCTGTCTCAAAACTACACCCCCCCCACCCCCACAAAAAAAAGTTTAGATCAGATATATTAGTATTATCTATTATCTATGATGAACCTAACAGTTATTTTATGCCTTGATTTTCCATGTACTGGGTAAGGTTTCTGTTGCTGTGATAAAACACCATGATCAAAACCAACGTGGGTAGGAAAAGGTTGAACATTACAGCTATTATTGACAGAAATCAGAGCAGGAACTCAAGGCATGGCAGGAACATGGGGACAGGAAACTGAAGCAGAGGCCATGGAGGAGTGCTGCTTACTGGCTCGCTTGCTCACTCCTCATGACGTACTCAGCCTGCTTTCTTACAGCAACCCAAGACCACCAGACCAGAGGTGGCACCATACACTGTGAGCTGGGCCCTTCCACATAAATCAATCAAGAAAATGCCTCATAGGCATTTTTTTTCAACTGAGGTTCCTTTCCCAAGTGATTCTAGCATGTGTCAAGTTGATATAAAACTAGCCAGCATAGCTCCTAAGAATACTTTAACAGTTGAAATTGTGGAATGTATTTTAGCTTAATATAAACTAGTACTCATTTTCTGTTCTTGTCTTTGAAAATATCCTTAAAGATTGGTCTCAAACAAGTGAAGTACTTAGTTTTGGATGAAGCTGATCGAATGTTGGATATGGGTTTTGGACCAGAAATGAAGAAGTTAATTTCTTGTCCGGGAATGCCATCAAAGGAACAGCGCCAAACTCTTTTATTCAGTGCAACTTTTCCAGAAGAAATCCAGAGGTAAATATTTTCCCTTTTAAAAACAATTAAAGGTGTACATGGTAGTATATGCCTTTAGTCCTAACACTCAGGAGACAGAGAAAGATGAGTCTCTGAGTTTGAGACCAGCCACAGTTACATAGTGAGACTGTGTCTCAAAATTAATTACTTAATTTAGGGGTAGGTAAATGCCTGTCATGTAAGTATCAAGACCTGAGTTTAACCTCCAGCACATATGTACAAAGCATGGTGGCAGGCTTTTTATTCCAGTGCTGAGCAGGCAGAGACAGGCAGATCCCTAGGGCTCACTGGCCAGACAGTTGAGCCTATTATTCAGATCCCTGTCTCAGAAAACAAGGTTGACTTCTGCCTTTCATATGTACAACCATAAACACATAAATATGCATATGTCTGGACATGTGAGCACACATGCAGGTACACATATACAAAATAACATAGCTATATAACAAATGAAAGCAATGTGAATATTCTAGTTTCAGATAATTGAATTGCTTTTTAAAAAGGACTTTGCACATGCAGTACAATAGTATGTGTATGCTTTAAAGTTTTCCATTTTCTCATTTCTTTCAACTTTTATTCCTGACTGCATTATCATCACCACCCCCTTCCCGTGTGTAGCTGGGAATCAATAATTGTTTACTGAATGAAGTTATTCTCATTGTGCCTTATTTTAATCCTAAATGTATAGGAGGAGAATTGGTCTTTGGTAGAAGCCAATATACCAGTCATTGACAGATACTTGAGAATCATCCTGTGTATCCTGTGGTCTTATGAATTCAGAGATCCTTCATAGGATGGCAGCTTCTTCTACCAGCTAGTTCCTTACTTGGCACCAGGAGCCTAAAGTGTCTAGGCAGTGCCGGTAGCTTATGATTCAGTAGAATTCTTGCTCATTTGTCTGGTGAAACTGTTCTCCTTGAGAACTAAGAACTCTATTCCTCCCCATCTAAGGGAGAGGTCAGGAAGCACAGATTTCCTAAGTGGATTGATTATTGGGGGAGTGATAGTAGATGATCCATTTTGGCTTGTATGCCACGCAAAGACCCATGTTCTAAGGAGGTACTGTGTCGTGTTGTTTGGCGTCCTCTCCTCATAAAAAGTTGCCTCTAGGTGGTCCAGTCCATAGGCTGTTCTTTCCACAGGAAACACAGTTCTCTTAGGCTTGAAGCTTGTGGCTAGTGCAATACATGTTGTAATCTGTGGATCCTAGAATATAGGCTTATTTCTTTTATGCAGAGTTGGTCTTTGGTCTCATAAAATATTATGTGGGATCCTGTGCTAGTGTATCATACTCCACAGTCTTTGGTTAGGCTTGACATTGGCCACTGATTTGTTTTACTTACATGATCAAAACTTTTCATAGAAAATTGAAAAGATTTTTATTTTGGAAAAACTAAGTCATAGAGCATTAGATCAGTTTCTTAGTGGTACTTGAGATAGTCATTTTTTTTTTCTAAAATTTATTGTGTATGAGGGTGTTTTGCCTGTGTGTATGTCTTTACCTTGTGTATGCAGTGCCTGAGGAGGTCAGAAGACTTTGGGAGTGAAGTTACAGGTCATTGTGAACCACCATGTGGGTACTAGCAGTCATACCTTGGTTTACTGAAAGAGCAGCTAGTGCTTGTAACTACTGAACAATCTGCTCCACCCCACAATAATTTGTTAATGGTTGCATTCATTGTATCTGAAATTTGAAATGGAGTATCTGCATTCCTATCAGTGTTGATAATAAGTAGACATTAACCTAACCAGTGAGCAGATAATATTCCTGCTGCTGTCTCTTTTCAGATTTTCTTTAGCATAGGAAAGTAAAAATATTGGCCACTCAAAATGATTCATGTATACTACTGTCAATAGTAGTATTTGTAGATCTTTTATGAGTCATGTTTGATTAGTAACCTTGGATATACATGGTAAACAGAAAATCTCTTGATTTTAAATTGTTTACATTTTGTTTCTAGATAAATTTTTATTTTAAAAATATTAAAATTAATATATGCGTACTATATTTGCATCCTTCTCCCCCTTCTGCCTCTTAACTACTCCTGTACTCGTACTCCCTCAAATTCAGGGCTTCTTTTTCTTTCATTATTATTGTTATGTATACATTCTCTCTCTCTCCCCACTCCCCTTTTTCTCACACACATGAATTAATATGTAAATCAACCTGCTGAATCCACTTGGTGTTGTTCATATGTATATGTATTAGTATTGGATAATCAGCAGGGAACTCATCCTTGGGGAAGACTGGTTCTTCTTGTCTTAGTCATTAACTGCCTGTGGCTCTTCATCTATGTATGGGACCTTGTCAGAGTTCCCATCTACATTGGCATGTCAACTGATGGTATATCATTGTTGGGATCATGTTTAGGCAACCATATTGTTGAGATTTCCTGGGGTAGCTTCCTTCACATGTACAGATTCTGACAGCAGACAGTTCTTTGACTCTTGGAATCTTTCTACCTCTTCTTTGCCGTGTTCCCTGAACCTTAGGTGTACAAGCTATTTTGTAGATTTATCAGTTGGGGCTGGGTACTCCACCGACAGTTCTCTGTAGTTTGACAGGTCCGAATCCTGTCTTTCTGACTGGACCTTAAGTCCAGTTAGACAGCTGTTGGCTGCCCTCAGGTGTAAGTGCCACTGTTGTACCTCTGCTGATAATCTTGCAGTGCTGCTCATTATTGGGGTTTGGTCACAACTGGTGAAGTCGTGCCCTGAGGGCACCACTCCATTTATTCCATTCAGTATTAGGCCTTTCTTTAAATTTCTCTTTTCCTTGAGTACAGGAATGGGCTCCAACATTCCATTCCCTGGGGTTCTTTTTCTCACAAACTGTACATTTTTTATTTCTTCCTACTCACTTGCTCTTCCTTTGATGATCTCCTTAAGAGTAATCACTGATAACCACAGGACACAGTCAATACTAGGCTGTCTTGAGATTTCCTCTGCCAGTGACATTAGTCCATAATTCTTCAGTTTAGCCGAAGGGCAAAAAGCAACCACATTCTTAGCCAAAATATCACAGGAGTGGTCTCTAGGACAGTTGCTGTTGTTTTCTGAAACCGCTTGAGCTGGGCCTCCACTACCCACATTGCTCTCAGCACTGTTGTTTTCTGTGCCCCATTAAGCACCCCCCTTACAACTCTCAGCTGATTTCCTAATACAGAGTCCTGAAGTTCACATTCCACCAAGAAGCAGCATGGTCAGGCAGTACGCCACTCTCTGGTACCAACTTCTATCATAGTTGCCATTCTATTGCTATGATGAAACACTATGACCAAGGCAATATTTTTTTTTATTTAAAAGTTTTTTTCATTTTACATATCACAATTCCTCCTTCCTCCCCTCCTCCCCCTCCCCCCCACCTCTTCTCTTACCCCATGCCCCATTCACTCCTCAGGGTAAGGTCCATGACCACCATGGTAGGGAGGGTGATGGCTGGCAGGCAGGCATGGTGCTGGAGCAGGAGCTAAGGGCTTATATCCTGATGTGTGTAAGCAGGAGTAAGAGAGAGAGAGTTGAGACTGGGTCTGCTATGAGCTTTGGAAACCTCAAAGCCCACCCTAAGTGATGTACTCCTCCAACAAGGTCACACCTATCTCAATAAGGCCACACCTCCTAATCCTTCCCAAACAGTTCCACTAACTGGGAACCAAGCGTCCAAATTTATGAGCTTATGGGGGCCATTCTTATTCAGACCACCATAGTAGGACTACCTATTCTTTTCTCCTATGACTGCTTGCATGGCACCTCAACTATGAAAGCTAGTCCTCAGGGAGGAAGTTTTCACATCATATCTTAGCTTAACTTTTCCCTAAGTCCCATGTTTAAAGTTGATATCTTCAGCCATAGGGACTTAACTTCAGTTCTGGGAGGCAACCAAAGGCAACAGTGATAGCCTATACTGTGTGTGAGTTTCTGGGACTCCACTGACCCAACAATTCAAAAGGAGGTTTTTCATACTTGATACTGGAGGTTTCCTTAGGTCATCTATTGCTTTTGAAGGGAGCATTATCACCCTAAGTATTCACTGCACACTTTAAAATTTTACCTGTTGCCCACTCTCTGTCTAGTCCTTTTCTTTGTAATTTATTTTTTTAATTTCTCTTATGTGTGTTGTATATACATATATGTGCAGGTGCCAGGTGGGCATGTGTGTTGAGGTCAGAGATCAGTATCTTCCTCTCTTGCTTTCCATTTTGCAGTTTAAAACAACTTCTCTTACTGAACTTGAAGCCCTAGTTTCAAGGAGTCGAGGCTGGCTGGCCAGTGAGCTCTGGAGATCTGCCTATCTCTGCCACCAGAGTTGGAATTACAGATTCATGCTGCTGTGGCCAGATTTTGACATGGATGCTGGAGATTTACACTCAGATCCTCAGGTTTCCCTATTGAACTTGGAGTCAGGCTGGTAGCCAATAAGCCCTGGCTATCCTCTTGTTTTTGCCTCCCACAGAACCCTTTTTCTTTTTAATTTTAACTTTGCACAAACAAAAAGCTACAGGAGATGCTTGTCTTTCTCCATCTGGCTTATTTTGCTTAACAGTTCTATCCATTTTCCTGCAAATGACATGATTTGATTTTTATGGTTGGTACTACTATATTGTGTTAGGTGTCATATTTTAAAAATCCAGCTGTTGATGAACAGTTGAGCTGATTCCGGATATTGGGTACTGTGAATAATTCAGCACTAAACATGAGTATTCAGGCATCTCTTGTATGCTGTCTTCATTTCGTTCAGATAAACACCCAGGAGTGATGCTTTTTGAGAACTGTGTACTGTTTTCCGCAGTGGCTGTGCTGTTTACATTCAAATGAACAGTGATAGGGGTCCCCCCCCATTCTTGCCAGCATTTGTTGTTCATTGGTTGGTTGTTGTTCTTTTTTAATTCTCTGATGGCTAAAGTACTTTCCATTTTCATATTTTATTAGCTATTTTTAAGTCTCAGCAGTGCCTGTCCATTTGCCCATATTTTGATTGGACTACTTGTTCTTTAGGTATTAAGATTTTGAGTTCTTTTAAATTCTGAGTATTATTTGTATCAAATGAGTAGCTACAGAGTTTTCCCTCATTCTGTATGTTATCTCTTTGGTCTATTGATTGTTCCTTGCTGTGCAGCAGCTTATTAATGCAGTTCCAGTCATTTACCAATTTTTGGTTTTGTTCTTGGGATATTGGGATCATATTTTGGAAGCTGTTCTGTTGCTTGAACCAGTATCTTGAAGAGTCATTGCCTTTCTTGTAGTAGTTTCCGAGTTTTAGGTCTTGGATTGTGTTGAGTTGATGTCTGTACAAGATGAGAGATGCATGTCTAATTTCAGTGTTCTCCATGTGGCTGGCCTGTTTTCCCAGCACCATTTGTGGAGGCTGTTTTTCCCCTCAGTGTTTTCTTGTTGTTTTGTTTTGAAGACAGGGTCTCACTTTGTACTCTGGGCTTCCCTGGAGCTCATTATGTAGACCAGGCTGGCCTTAAAGGCTTAGAGAGTCTCCTGCTTCTGCCTCTCAAGTACTGGAATTAAAGGTATGTACCACCAAGCCTGGTACTTCTTAGTGTGGTATTGATGCCTTTGTTGAGATTCAGTTGGTTGTAAATGCATGCATTCACTTTTGGGTCCTTTTCTCCATTCATCTGTGTGTCTATTTTTTGCTACTACCATGAAGTTTTGTTACTGTGGCTTTGTAGTGTATTTTTGAAATCGGGTATGAAGTCCTCAAATTTTTGTGTCACTCATCTCTACTATTGCTATGGGGTAAATATACAGCAATGGCTTGTTATAACCTTTCTCACTGTGCTTTCTTAGTGTCAGGTCATCATCTGGGGATTTTCATGGAACCTTTTATTTAATTTGAAGTATCTGCTAAGGTTCAAGCAGGACTGGGTTGTAGGTGGAGTAAAGCAGAATTATTTTGGCTAGGTTTGGTGGTATAATTCAGTGGCAAAATGTTCCATCCAACATGCTCAAAGGTTCAGCACTACATAGAGGTAAGCAAAAAACAAAACAAAACAAAACAAAAAACAAAAAAAAATAAAACTAGAGAGTGAAGCAAAACAGAGATAAAAATTAAGTACCAAATAGCCACCATACCACCAATAGATGAGAACATGGCAACATACAGTAGAACAAGCTGAAGTATTAAGATAAAAATTAATTTTAAAAAGGAAGAAAAAAGTTAAAAGGTCAAAAATAAGAAATAAAGAACAAAAATAATGTAAAAAGGGGAAAGGGGAATGAATTATTGAAAAATGAAGACAAGAAAGAACGCAAAATGCGTATCTAAAGTAAAACACCAATAACAGAAAGTCTTAATAAAAGGTAAGACTTTCTTCTCTTCCCATGTGGTTGACCATGTGAGCAAGAGTAAACATGGCAACTCATGTGGTCAGAGCATCCTTTTGTCGTCTTAGGCTGTGTGGTCCTTGGAAAGAGCAAAGACTTAAGGTGATGAGCAAGAATGGTTGAAGTCCCTCCCAGTTGGCCTGAGTGTCAGTATGAGCTATGTAGAAATAACTCCTCCTCCAGTGCTTCACTCCAGAGTTATTGAACACACCCAGAACGGCCTGATGGATGTCCCAGGTGCCTTTTGTGCTGCCTGCATGAAGACAGAATCAGTCAGCTTAAATTATGCATGCTAGATTGAGGTGGAGGGAACTCCCATAAATCCAACTCTTGTTATTCTAAAGTTGGAAATGATATCCCATGGCTATTGTACTTCAGAAGTCCTGTAGCTGGCTTCCTAAGTTACCAGTCTTGAGGGGGAGCACAAAGCATTTTTGTAAGGCATGGAACTGTCAGTGTTTTTGTTCGTTTATTTTGTTTTGTTTTTAAGTAGCCTTCTCCTAGGGCCAAACTGAGGTTCAAGGTAGATGCCTGCTGAATCAGTGTAGAAATAGTGCTATTGGATAGGAAGCTGTAGGATAGATAATACGATTCTCAGAGTTCAAGCTCAAGATAAAACCTGCTCAAAATGGTGTCCTCCACTAAAACCAGGAATGTCTGCTATGAAATGCAGAGAGAGAACTTCTCCATGAGCCAGGTTGTAGGTCTGTTGTCTGTTCAGATTGCACTTCTGTAGAGTGCCAGAGTCTGTGGCAGAGGTGACCAGTTTATCACTCCCTTTTCTTTCATCTCTGCCCTGTCCTTTGCCATGCTGCTTTGTAGTCTGCAGTAGAAGACACTCTCTCTGTTTTACTCTCCAGGGTCTGGGTTTCCCTAGGTTTCTGACTGTTCACTATTAGACTGGAATGTTTTCCACAACCACCCACCTTTCTAAAGGGTGATCTCCACTAATTTTGATTCTCTCAGAGAAGAGGGTAATTGCGTGGTACCTTTTCTGATTTATCATCTTAGAAATAACTGATTTCTCATTCTGTACATTCCTAAACCAGGGCAGTCTTCATTCCATTGGCTTCCACTTGGACCTGTAACTCCCAGTTACTCTTGTCCATGTGATTTCTCCTATCAGCTGCAGAGTTTTATATTTTTATAATTTTTGTGAATATTTTTTCTTATAAACAAGTTAGTAGTGACTCTTGTTGAGGTCCAAAATTGAACCTACTTTCCCCTTTATTTCTGTCTTTTCTTATTTGGACTAATGTATCTTAGTCTTTTGAAGCCAAAAGACTTTGAATCATGGTAATTCCTCTTTCACATTCCTTTAATTTTCTGTCTTTGAAAAATATCCAGATTGACAATTATTTTAAAATTACTCAAATCTAAGATTCTTTACTTTCTGCTCCTGTGGATCAAGCCTGAAAGTTTTAAAGGTTCTTCTTCATAGACTTCATTTCATCCATTTCCTGCTCTTTTCCATTGTGGAAGAAACTGTAGAAAGCACTGCACATCTCTTGGAGTCTAATATCTGTGCAGTAAATGGTAACGATTCTAATACTGAATTTAAAAATTTCATATAACTTTGTCCTATTTGAGGCTGGTACCAATGTATTCATCTTGTGCTCCCAATACCATGTACCATGAATACTTAAGCAAGTGAAGGGGTGACAGATTGCTAAGAATTTCAGCTGCCTGGGAGAAGAGGGTGTTAACTCTTGAAGGAGGTATATTAAAAAAATAACCTGAAAACATGCATACAAGTAACATCCCATAGACTGATTAGGTTGTATCTAGGAATGACTATGCATTATATAACAACAATTAAAAAGAGGCCATAAATTTGAAAGGGAGCAAGCTGGGGGAAGCACATGGGAGGGCTTGGAGGGAGGAAAGGGGAAGTGATGTAATAATTTCAAAAAACTGAAAAATAATTAGAAGAAACTAAGGGAAAAAGTTGTGTTTTTATGGCAAGAGAATAGATAAGGAGCAAGAAGAAGGAGTAACTGAACTAGAGTTTGGGTATGCTGGGTCTGAACTGTTTTATTACATTCACAGAAACAACTAGAAAATACTGGACTGCTACCTACACAAGAGGGGAGAATTTGCCAAAGATTTGTTTTCTCCCTTCTTAACCCTTCAAAGCTCAGCTACCTTACTTGACAATGGCCCCCCAGAATTATGTTTGTGACTGATGTAAAGCAGTGCCTTTCAAGTGCATGCTCCTAGTAAAGGACTGTGTGTCAACTTTGGGGGCAACCTTACAGCTTAATTTTGCATTGCCCTTAGGTCTCATTTTTCTATATGTATTAGGACATGAAAAACATTGACCTGTATTCTGATTTACTCGTGACCATTTATTTAAAGAAGAGTAACTTAACAAGTAATATTTCAGAAAGCAAATCTGAGCAGTAGCAAGTACTCATAAGTATTGAGATTAGAATAGAATTTGTGTTTTAAGTTTACATTTTTTTTTTGGTTTTTCGAGACAGGGTTTCTCTGTGTAGCTTTGCGCCTTTCCTAGAACTCACTTGGTAGCCCAGGCTGGCCTTGAACTCACAGAGATCCGCCTGCCTCTGCCTCCCGAGTGCTGGGATTAAAGGCATGCGCCACCCCCGCTCCCTCCCTCTCTCTTGTGAGACAGGGTGTCATATAGCCCAGACTGGCCTCAAGCTCGCTGTGTAGCTAAGGGTGATCTTGAACTTCTAGAGATCATCCTGCCTCTACTTCCTGAGTGCTGAGATTACAGGCAGGCACCACCACAACCTGGGTTTTTTGTGGTACTGGTAATCAAACCCAGGGTTTTGTACATGCTAAAGGAGCAGCCTGCCAATTGA
>CABHPQ010134131.1:13728-28490 GCA_902168405.1 Peromyscus aztecus
TCAAACCCAGGGTTTTGTACATGCTAAAGGAGCAGCCTGCCAATTGAACTACATTCCCAGGTCCCCTTATAGTTCCATTTTTAACTTAAAAAATTCTTCTTGTTAATAGTCAGCATTGTAGTTCACATTTTTTATTGTTATGTACAAGTTTAATATAACTTTGCATAGACAGAGAATTCACTGGAACTTCCTGTGTCCATAGTTTGACACAAGTGTTTTTGTTAACTAATTGTATATTTTCAAAGTCTTAGCATTGTATCCTGACCTTTGAAAGTGATGCTCGGGTAGCAGAAGTGACCATCTTACCACGTTTGTGTTGCTGTCTAGTTAACATGAAATTGCACTCACAGGACTGAAATATCATGAGCACCAGTGGACAAGACTAAGCTAAGGAGTAATACTTTCTCTTTTAAGGTTGGCTGGGGAGTTTCTAAAGTCAAATTATTTGTTTGTTGCTGTTGGACAAGTGGGAGGAGCTTGCAGAGATGTTCAGCAAAACATTCTTCAAGTTGGCCAGTATTCAAAAAGAGAAAAACTTGTTGAGATTCTACGAAACATAGGTACCTTATTTTAATATAATTATTTTGCCATGATTTTGAATTTTAAAATGTTACTTATTTTTTAAAATCACCATTGTTTTGTATAACTTAATAAATCTTATTTTTTGTAAATCTTTTATAGATGACTGTGACTTAGTTTTTGTATAAACTATATAAAAATATTCCTTTATCTCATAAAAGTAAGGTATTGAGACTTAGTTTGACAATGTTTGACTAAAAAGTATTTCAGCAGAAGTGTATATATATTTTGTTTTTGTTTTTTTTTTTTTTAGAAAACTAGAAAGGTTTAAAGGTAGCACATGTTTTTGTTACTGTTACTGTGTTGAAAGATAATTCTTCAATCTGTATGTGAGAGAACAGATCTGGAATCCCAGCTTTCATGAAGCTAAGGCGGGTGGCTTGTGAGTTTGTGGCCACCCTGGCTTGATAGCAAGACCCAGTCTTCAAAGAAAAACCAATGTGAACTCTTGCTGACTTTGTGTTTCTGGTCCCTCACTTCTTGCCTACTAAACAGTCTTCCCATATTCATAAGATTTAAAGTGTTGCAGGGAGGGAGGGATAATCAAGTTCTGTCCTAAATAATACCTGTGAGAAAAATTTTTCTCTGCCTTCTTCCAAATTATTTTTGTTCTTAAAAGTATTTTGTTTGTTTTGTTTCTTGAAGTAGCTTTATTATGAGACTGGAAATAACTGGAATGGTCCTCTTGATGTTTACTTATGTGCTATACTTCCCCTCCCCCTTTATTTTCCTAGTTTAGTAATTCTGTTTTGGTTTGAGTGTCAGTGTTGAGACAGAGGAATGAGAAATCAGTTGTAATTATGAGCGATGTTTCTTAAACCGTGACTTACACTTGTGTATGTGTGTGTACACAACATACCATGGAGAATGTATGAGGGTCAGAGGAATTCTTGCAGGAATTGTTTCCTTCCTCCACAGTATTCCAGATCAGTCTGAAGCTCTCAGGTTCAGTGGCAAACCCCTTGACCCACTGAACTGTCTGTAGTCCCTGAGAGATGGTATACTCCCAAGCACTGTCTACTGTTCTGCTCTTTTAGCTATAGGCTAAGAGTTAGCATAGAAATACAGATTTTAGCGATCTGGGTACATGGCTCCTTTGGTAAAGTGCCCTTGCCCAGTCCATGTTATTTTTGAGACAGGGTCTCACTGAACCTGGAGCATACCTCTTTGGCTAGACTGACTGGCCAGGAATCCCAAGTGATCATCCCATTGTCTTCATTTCCTGTATGCTGGAGTTACAGGTATGCGCTTCTGTGCTTAGTGTTTTGACATGGATGCTGGAGATCCGAACTCAGCGTCCATCATGCTTGCATGGCTGGCACTTTACCGACTGAGTCATCTTCCCGGGGAGGTAGGAAAGAGTGATCACTAGCAGCCAACATTCTTCCTTCTGTTAAGGCTCTAGATAGCTTACCATCTTTCTTTTTCAGCATTTTATAGAGTTATCCCTTGTGTAGAATAATCTATGCCAGTTCAGTACTTTAATCTTGCAAGCAAATACTGTTTAATAAGTTAAGTCCCTGGATAAGGTCAGCATTTAACTTTGTATCATGTTCTGGTAATAAAAGGGTTTGTGTTAAGAGATGACATTGCACATAGAGTTTAGATTATAGGGTCGGATGTCATTAGTGTAAATGCCTTTACCTATCCAGGCAGAATGAAAGATTGGATTACTTTTGGAAGTAACAAGCATTTATAGACTAGGAAATGGAGAGGCAAAAGAGATTGAGACAAATTTGAGATTATTAAGAGATGGCAGACAGTTATTTATATTTGCTTAAGAAAAGAAGGCCCACTTATCTTTTTTTAATCCCTCTAATAGGACAACAGTTGTCTCTTTCCTTGACATCCATTCGTTGAGGAAACACTAACTCTTTTCATACCAGGTACTAGTACTACAGTTGTGGAGGAGACAAAGTTTCTCGCTCTAATGTGCCTTCTTTTCTTTTGCTTAGTTTTGTAGTATGGATAGTAATAATTTTGTGGTTTTGTAGGTGATGAAAGAACTATGGTTTTTGTTGAAACCAAGAAAAAAGCAGATTTTATTGCAACTTTTCTTTGTCAAGAAAAAATATCAACTACAAGTATTCATGGGTGAGTACATTATTATTCTTTTTAAAAAAATATATTATTTTAGTATTTGTTTTTTTTTTTTTTTTTTTTTTTTTTTTTTTTTTTTTTTTTTTTTTTTCTTGAGACAGGGTTTCTCTGTGTAGCTTTGCGCCTTTCCTGGAACTCACTCTGTAGCCCAGGCTGGCCTCGAACTCACAGAGATCCGCCTGCCTCTTAGTATTTGTTCTTGTGTGTGTGCCAGTACTGTGTACATGTGGAGGTCAGGGGACAACTTTTTGGAATTGGTTCTTTCCTTCTATATGAGTTTCAGAGATAGAATTCAATTTATTAGGCTTGGAGACAAGTATCTTCACTGGCTGATTTCCCTGGCCCTTCATACTTTGTTTTTTGTTTTGTTTTGTCTTGTTTGAAACAGGGTTTCTTTGTATAGCTTTGGAGCCTTTCCTGGAACTCACTTGGTAGCCCAGGCTAGCCTCGAACTCACAGAGATCCGCCTGCCTCTGCCTCCCAAGTGCTGGGATTAAAGGTGTGCACCACCACCACCCAGCTCATCCTTTGTTTTTATAGGAACTAAGTAGCAGAGACAGGCAACCTAAAAGTCTGCCTTAAACTCTTCATGAAAGGGAACTTGTCAAGAGCAGTCCTTATGGTCTCTGGCTCTTAGATTTCAATGTTTCTTATGCTGAATTTAATCTTTCTGATGCCTGACTTTTCTTTTTTGAAGTTGGAATGCTAAAAAAAAAAAAAAGGCACATTAACACCACTTTATTGGTACTTTACTAGAAGATCTAAAATAATTTTTGCATATGTAGAATTCTGGAATTGAACTTTAAGAACATTTTATGAGCAATAATTCTAACCAAGTACATCTATAGTCTTTTGCTAAGACTAGAAATTACTCTTCTCTTACTGGAATTTATATTCTGGTCCTGTTAGCTGTCTTACTCCATCTACTAATAGGGGTGGTTGTACTACCTGAAGACTGTGAGGATAAAGTGGTGGCTGGGATGGGTATTAGAGTAACTGGTATGTGCATAGTGGGCACTAATACTACGTGCTGTCATTTTCACTTTTTGAAATACACTGCTTGATGAACTTTAATAACTTCCTCAAAAGTGACTCTAATACAGACTTCTTTTTTTAAAGTGATCGGGAACAGAGGGAGAGAGAGCAAGCTCTTGGAGATTTTCGCTGTGGAAAGTGCCCAGTTCTTGTTGCTACTTCAGTAGCTGCCAGAGGGCTTGATATTGAAAATGTTCAACATGTTATCAATTTTGATCTTCCTTCTGCCATTGATGAATATGTTCATAGAATTGGGCGTACTGGGCGTTGTGGAAATACTGGCAGAGCAATTTCTTTTTTCGATACTGAATCTGATAATCATTTAGCACAACCTCTAGTTAAAGTACTATCAGACGTAAGTCTAAACAATTTTTTTAACTTTAAATATTTAAAATAGACTAGTTCTTTGTTGTTGACGTCTTGTACAATTTTTCAGATTTCATGTTGCATAAGACATTTTTATTTTCTCAAGGCTCAACAGGATGTTCCTGCATGGCTAGAAGAAATTGCCTTTAGTACATATGTACCTCCTGGCTTCAATAATAGCACAAGGGGAACTGTGTTTGCATCTGTTGACACTAGGAAGGTAAGTTGAGAACATTAAGCAATGGATTTCTAATTACTCTTTGAAAATGTGCTTGATTCTATTAGGTAATACTATTCAGTAATTAATCTAAAGCTATCATTTTAATTATGTTATATATATATATATATATATATATACACTATATCACACACATATATGTATATGTATGTATTTATTTGAGATTTATAGCTGAACACCCCAGTTCCTTTTTGCTGGTATTTGTTCAGATCATCTTCTGAACTTTCTAGAGAATTCTTTCATTTTGACCACATCATTAAGACAAAATGCTAGAGCTGTGGGGCTACAAATCTTAAAGACATGCCAGGCTTTTGTTTTTGTTTTTTTGCAGTAAATCTTGTTATAGAGGAGTGTTCTTACTAAACATTTACGCTTACTGGAAGTTTAATGTTAAATTTTTCTGCTCTCTAAAACTTAGTGACTTGAAAAATCATTTTCTTGAGTTATTTTGTACAATTTAGACTTTACAGGTTTGTATGGGCCTTTTTTAAAGACAGTCATTTTATAAGAAAGTCTTTGCATTCTTGAGATAGTCGGGGTAGAATATGAGTCTCTGCTATCAGTCTAGACAGTGTAACATTAGGGCTGTCATAACTTGTCTCTTTCATTTTTCTTTTCCTTTTTAAAAAAAGAATTACCAGGGCAAGAACACTTTGAATACAGCGGGAATTTCTTCTTCACAAGCTCCCAATCCAGTCGATGACGAGTCATGGGATTAAAGCAAACAATCGTACCTCAAGTCTGATAGTTTTGATGCAGAGAAGAAAAGTTTTTATTTTTAAAATTTTAACAGAAGTGTGAAACCTGATATTCTTATATCTCCTGTTCTTCTGTTCTTACTCCAAACCCTTAAAAAATAACCAACTTCATTGACTAGTTATGTGAGATGCTGAAAGTTACAACATTGCAGTTACTGATACAAATGGTGTTAACTGAAGACATTAAAGCATTCTAAATGTTTTGCTTATTTCTAGAATATTCTTCAGAAAGTTAAGACATGTTTCATGTCCAAGTGCTAAGTCTTAGTATAGTGTTTATGATCTTATAAAACAAGCAACAGGATATGATGTATGTTTGGTTAATTATTGGGTCTAATTTCTACTTGATCCTCTAAAAGAATAGTGTGTTGGTACAATGTAACAACATGATCTTCATGAAACAGTTGAGACTGAAGTCTTTCAAAGTTATTTGATTTTTTAGATCATCAGTCATGTAATGAAAATGGTTCAGTTTGCAATGTGAGCCCTGTACTTGGTGGTATGACAAATGTTTGCTTTTATAATATACAGATTTTCCTTGGAAATAAAAGATGAAACACATTTCCCCCTAAGTTTTCCAACAGCATTTTTCATTTTTCTTGTGGCATATTATAATTTCTAGCTCTCATATTTGGAAAATTTGTTTCTTGTGAAATCAGTGCAGTGAGCAAGAAGTTTTAAACAAATGAAATATTAATGTATAACATCCTGACTCCCAAGATGTGGTAATGAAAACCAGTCTTAGACTCTAACCCGCTTATCAGCAAATACAATGTTTCAGTTTCATCATGATTTTTATTCATGTTTTACAGTTGGTAATGGGAAGAGCTCTGTCATTTATGTATCTTGAATTTACCTAGCATATGCCATATTAAAAAATAAGGAATTAAGGTTGACTTGAAGTTCTAAGGACGAGAATCACAAAGAAGGAATAGATTGGCTAAAAATGTATTGAGCCTATAGAAAAGAATGAAAACTAGACAGGGAATAGATAACTGTGACCACTCGATTATCAGTGTGTGGTTCTTTATGTGTGGATATGTAGGAATACAACACCATGCATGGACAACTCAAGTAAGGCACTTCAACTAATGAGAATCTGGAACACATTTACTTTATAATCTCACTTCTGGGAAAGACTAAATGAATGAAGATGTTTGCATTATATTTTTAACATCTGTTTTAATTTTTCTCTTCTAATGTATTTGCAGTTCATAGTAAATGCTTGTCTCAATTTTTTTTTCGTTTACTCAGAATCTTCGTCCTAGCTATTATGATTGCTTTCAAAGTTTGTGGTTTTGCTTAATTTGTAAAATTAATATAAACAGCATCTTTGAGTCAAAATAAAGCAGGAAAGCATACATAATCCCACCAACATCACAAAACCAACTGTGAATCTTCCTATGTTCAGTTAACTCTTTCGTCTCTAGGTGTAGGTTTGAATAATTTCCTTAAAATTAGCTATAATTAGGAAATACAATTATGTAAGAAGTGTTTATAATAGCAGTATTCTGGGTTTTTTTTCTTCAAATCCCACCCCCATCTCATTATTAACTGCCTTTAGCAGTTTCTAACTGCTCCCTTTATATATCCATACATATTTTTGGCCTGCAATGTTTAGACATCTGATAATTTTGATAATAGGATATAATTCATTTCTCTTTACTTACCATAAAAGCATATTTTGTGGAGTGATAGTAAAGGCACCCTTTCTCTTGCCTGTCTTCTTTTTTACATAGCAGGCTAAATAGGATATTTACATTTCCAGATACTTGCATTCTGTTCCATAACTATGATCTTTATGATCTCCCCTGAATCTGTTGGTTGATTCTAAAATTAAAACAGTAGCCAGTATTTATATTGTACCTATGCAGATGTCCACAAGGTGGGCCAGTTAACAGTCTTGATAATCTTCACTGTCTTCCTAGTTTTATGATTTCTATTTGTATATGAGGAGAGAAAGATTATAATTATTGGGGTCAAATGGAAATTTTCAAAACTATCCCATAAACAAACTTGCCTTAAATATGGATCATAATTTGAGCAATTTGTTTACAATGTATTTTTTTTAATCATAATTTTGCCTAGGAGGTTTAAATTTTCCATAACAGTTCTTCTACTTTATAGTGATGAGTAGGCCTTTTAATTCTAGGAACTACTCTGTGCTTTGAAGAATGTCTTTTTGGGGAGAGGGTGTTCCAGGCATGATTTTTATTGTTATTTCTTAGCTAGTTGGCTCCATAACTATTTAGTTCTTTGCATCATATCTTCATTCATGTTTTGCTTGTTCTTATGTTTTGGTAGTTTGTTGTTGTTGTCTTTCAAGCCATTTTAAAGCAGTTATTTTTAATATCCCAGGCCTTTCTTAATTTCCTTCCCCAAATTATTGCTTAATCAAATTTTCTGTCTTATTAATACTACTTTCTTAGAATTTAACTTAAGAAATCAGGTTTACATTGAGCATCTGTGGTTCTGTAGCTTGATATCAGAATCTTAAGCTGCTGTCATTTTATAAATTGTGTATTTTATTCAGACTGAACATTCAGTCCCTTTTTTGTATTTAGATAGAGTCTGATGCTCCTTTTTGCCTGGTGATCAAAGTTGTCTTCAAGAGAAGGCAGAGGTGATGGTGTGTCTAACACGGGTTAGTTTTCTTCCTGGGATCCTCCTTCGTATTTTAACTGGGATTGAATAGCTGTCCCAAGACAGCTCAAATGCAGGAGAGCAAGCAGCTGCACATGTCGGGGCTTGGGAGGAATGGAGACGTGACTCGGGACAAAAGGGAGGAGGGGTGCTCTTAGGGTTGGCAGCCTACCCATTCTGCTCTTTCCTGGGGACTTGGGACTGATGCAGTGGAAATGGTTTTCCTGACAAGCACCGAAAATACCTGTGTTCAGAGGGACGGTGTGGGGTGAGCTCACAGGACTTCCTTTCTCAGCTCCATATTTGAATGGTTTCTGTAGTTACTGCTCTGTTGCCTCTGACTGAAAGCATGTTTCATTTTTTGGTTTTGTTTATTGGTGTATTTTTCTCCTGGGGAATCTAATCAGAGCCTGGCAAATGCCAGGTAAGTACTGTACCACTAAACCACACACAGGCTCACCTTGATACATTTTTACTTACATTTATTGAAAATTGGGGATTGCTGGGCGATGGTGGCGCACGTCTTTAATCCCAGCACTCGGGAGGCAGAGGCAGGCGGATCTCTGTGAGTTCGAAGCCAGCCTAGTCTACAGAGCAAGATTCAGGAAAGGCGCAAAGCTACACAGAGAAACCCTGTCTCGGAAAAAAAAAGAAAGAAAGGAAGGAAGGAAGGAAGGAAGGAAGGAAGGAAGGAAGGAAGGAAGGAAGGAAGGAAGGAAGAAAACTGGGGCTCCACATTTAGTGTGCAGAGAAGCATTTCCCGAGGGCTGTATTTAAAACTTAAGCAATCTCTCTCATATTAATACCTTTGCGCTCCTTGAAGACTGTTACTGCTCTTTTCATCTGATCATGTTAAATATTCTCTCAAGTCATACATTGAGAACTGCAGCGTAACTGGGAAGAGTTCATTCTTCTTTCTTAAACTCTTTAGCTTCTCCCATCCTGCACTGAATCATTTTCTTGGTATGTGTTTTGTACAAATGAATTCCACGTTTCCTGGGGCTCTGGCTGTGAGGCACTAGCCAGGAAAGTCTAGCTCTGGCGCCTGGCAGCTGGCAGCTGGCTACCTGTGCTGGAGCCATTGCAGAGCCCCTGCTGGTCCCGAGAAGCTGCTGCTATCCTGACTCTGAGAACATAGTGCTCGAAACCACAGCTGGTCCTGAGGAGCCACTGCTGCCTTGGCTTACAGAGATACCACAGTGCTGAAACAGCCCTGGTCCGGGTCTCCTTCCACTCTACCTGGTGACCCTAGCCTTCTTGGGGTCGAACGAGAGGCTGGCCAGGTGGGACCTGGGAAAGCAAGCTGAGCAGCCAGAAGGGATCCTGCAGCCAGGAACCAGGGGCAGCCGTGTCCAGGTGAGAGTTGCTGTGTAGTTATGTGGATTATAGACCAAAGCCTTATCTAAAAAGTCAGGTAGTTGATCAACTTCTCAGACACACTGCTCTGCTAGAAGGAAGAATTGACAGCTGCAAATGAAGACCTCTGTTGTTGAGATAAATGTGCCATAAGAAGTAAACCCTGTTGGAGGACTAGGAGCAACAACAGGCTTTGTATGTGAGAATACCAATGTGAATGCTGGCAATTGAAGTGAGAAAATGAGACCCTCCTATTCTGGTAAATTCCTTAGTCCTTTGCGTAAGAGATTATTTTGCTATGATGTAGAGGGTGACTATCAAATCATCCAAGCAGGGCACCAGGAAATTACGATTTTTTTAAAATTAGGAGATTCCATGAAGAATTGTCTCCAGAGTTAGTTTTTTCTATATTTGAAGTCTCATGTTTCTGTGAAATTCCCTTTCAGTGTTCAGGAATAAAACCCTTTTTCTCCTTTCCGAACACATTTACCCAAAAGTCTTGGGCTTGATCTATTTCAACTTGGTTTTCATGTAAGAGATTGAAAAATTCTCAACAGATAGCATAGAACATAGTTCTTAACATTAAGAATTTTTGCATGTAGCACACAATGAGTTGCTACACAATGAGGTGAGCATGAGGCTTCATAAGTAGCTAATTGGAATAACATGACATTGACTTTATCTCTGTGTGTGTGTGTGTGTGTGTGTGTGTGTGTGTGTGTGTGTGTCGGGGGAGAGAATCAGCACATCCAGTTATCACCTTTGGACCTCAGTTAACTTGTGCAAAAGGAAGATAGTAACGGGCCTCTCCCACCCATTTCATGTGATTAAGTCAGACAATCCATGTAATCACATAAAAGTTCTGAGAGGCAGACTTGTGAAAGAATGAAGATTATCAGTGCTGAATGCTGGTGCACTTGTGTAATATTTAGGTCTTCTTATCCTAGTAATGTATTAACTCCTCTATCAATGTTAAATAGTTGGTTCTTGACCACATCTCCAACTGTATTCTATATTTCTATTGTCCTTGAGCTACCACACAACTTGTTTAATTGACTATCTTGGCGTCTTACTACACCCCTAATCAATTGTTCATCAGAGTGTTCCACCATTGAGATTTATTCATGATAATTCAGGAGTTCTAATCTGCTCAGACTGCTCCCTATTGAGTTCTTGCCAGTAAGTAAGGTGTGAGGAAACAGGAACTTGCACTCTTAAGGCGTGGGGACCAGGTACTAGAGGCTTTTAAGCAGTTCGACTGAGACCCTCAGGGGTGAGGACTCAGAGGCTTTCAGTCTGAGGAGTCGTGGAAACAGGATC
The DNA here is from genome assembly GCA_902168405.1 of Peromyscus aztecus. Lineage (NCBI taxonomy): Eukaryota > Metazoa > Chordata > Mammalia > Rodentia > Cricetidae > Peromyscus > Peromyscus aztecus. The sequence goes on from CABHPQ010134131.1 coordinate 24,124, forward strand.
GGCTGAGGAGTTGGCTGTGGCTTGTTCTGCTTCTCTGATCTTTCAGCATTCACCCCAATACCTGGCTCCATTTTTTTTTTTAATTAAGACCAGTTAGCAATTTGCCTTTCAAGTAAGTGTTTTATTGTAAACTCTGATAAGTTGCCTCTTAACATACCCTTCAGCTGAGTTGATTGGGTTAGCAGTCATCTGAAAAGGAAAATTTGGTTCCGATAATTGGCTTTAAAATAATAAACAGAATTACCTATGTCATTAACCCTAAAGTTAATGTTATTGCTTGGAATTTAGAATGTGTCTGTGTTTCGGTGAGTAGTTTATCATAGGATACTATGAGTAAAACCTGTTGAGTGATGCTAATCACTTTTGAGTAGTTACAGACTTCAATTCTCTCATCTGTGTGTAGAATTCAGTAGGAAAAGAAACCCTACACTAAGAAAATAACTCACATTGGCCATTACTAATTATGTAATGTGTGCCATTAATTTATTTTTAATTTGTATTACATTTTGTTCTCTGTCTATACATGCCTTCTAAAGTCTTTATGCTTGTCTTTTGTCAAGCCAGAAAAAAATGAAAGAGTAGGAATAAGGCTCATAGACATGAACGTAAGATTGTTATGACTTAGATAGACATCTTGTCACATTCCATGTTGAGAACTCAGCCTTATCTATATGTCCAGGAAGTTGAGACTTGACTGGAAGGAAGTCTTAGCTAATAATGTTTAAATAGGATGTGTTCTAGGACGATCAGTAAATTTCTGTACGAAATTGAATCAGGACAAAGATGATTGAATACATGCATGAGAGAGAGAGAGAGAGAGAGAGAGAGAGAGAGAGAGAGAGAGTGAGAGAGAGAGTGTTTGTGCACACGCTGGTAGCTGGTATGGAGGCTAAAGAAGACTTGGATGTCTTACTAATCTTAGTTTTTTAAGACTGGATCTTACTGAACTGGGAGCTCACTGAGTAAGTAGACTGGCTGGCCAACGAGCTTCAGGGATTTGACCGTCTGCTCTCTCCTGCTCTCTCCTACTCTTGGTTTTGGGGTTGCAGAAGGCAGCCACCACACCTGCCTTTTGTGTAGGTGCTGGAGATTCAAACTTGTATCCTCGTGTTCCAATGCCAGGTACTTGACCAAGTCAGCTATCTTCCTACTCCCAGGACAGCAGCTTCTTGATTTCCTTCAGTTACTAAGGAATCTGTAATTAAGAGTAGCTTAAACAAGGACCCCCTCCTCCTTCCTTGCTTTCTTCAGCCTGAATATGCTCTAACAGTTGGAAAGTGACCATGTAAGTACAGGAAACAGGTTGGTGAGGTGACTCTGTGGGTAAGGGCTTGCTGCCATGTTGATGACCTGTGTTTGATCATTGGACCCCATATTGTAGGAGAGAACTGACTCCCACAAATTGTTTTAGGACTTCCACACATCAAACACACAAGCACACACAAACATTTTTAAAAATGCAGGAAATAACTTCCCATTCTGTGTGCTGGGGATATAGTATAGTGGAAGAGAACTTGCCCAGCATGTGTAAAGCCCTAGGTTTATACCCAATAAAGAGCCTCAACCAATAGAAATGGAAAATAAAAATTCCAAGCCCTATTATAAAACCTCAAAACTTTCCAGGTCCTAAGTCTCTGTTTTCATCTTACTGTGCTTACCTTATCCAGGGATTATTAAGACCTGAGATCACCCCAAACTTTCCTGGGCGTGCCTGAAGTCTTGCTTAGGACCTTTGGAAGACAAGTGACATGACTAACAGAGGTGACATTGGTTTGCTTAGCTTATACGTAGGAAAGGAGAGAGGAGGCAGAGCTTGCAGATGCTTCTTCCTGGATATGACATGACAGCAGCTGTGATTTCTTGCACAGATGTGGACAAGATCCAGCAGTCGAAATTCCACATAGATGGGGAGGCACTCTCAAGACCCCACCCATCACTAAGGAGTTTATTGGCAGTTGATCAATGCTGAGTGAGGGAGAACCACTCTTCCTTTGGGGGTGTTGTGACTGGTAGATTGCATAGTGGGTGACCCCACACCTCTGTACATGGTCAGCATTAATTGGACTGAAGATAGGAAAAGCACACATTGAAGGAAATCTGTAGGATATGGGGGGATGATATGATTATATATATATATATGTGTGTGTGTGTATGTGTGTGTGTATATATATATATATATATATATATATGAAATTCTCAACTTTATTTTAAAATTCACACATGAAATAGATCACTGGCCTCTTTGTCAAGAGTGCTGTGAGATCTTCCATATCGTGCCCAGTGCAAAACAGGTGGATTAAAAATGTGTGAGCATCTTCAGGACCCACCCAAAGCCATTTTGCCCAAATCCACCTGCCCAGAACAAGCACTGAGGTTATAGTTCTAATGACGTCACAATGGTGTCTCTCTACACTGTCGTTCATTGTTACTGATTGAGAAATGTCCCTCACTGGGTTGCGTTTTTGAACACTTTATCCTTAACTTGGGGAAATGTTTTAGGGTGTTGTGGAACCTTGAATAAAGAAGGCATGGCTGGAGGAAGTATGTCACTTTGAGGGTTGCAGCCCAGGCCCTCTTCCAACCTGAACTCTGTTTTCTAATCTGCCAAGATGTAAAGAGATGAACCACTATGTGGAGCCAGCAGCTCCCATGCCTTCCAGGCCCCGGTGATGGGGCTGATACCCTGAAACTGTGAGGTGGAATGAATTCTTGCCTGTCAGTTGTTTCTGTCAGTATTTGGGCACAATGAGAGAAGTAACAGAAATACACTGTTGGTGCAGTTTTGGAGACCATAACCAAATGGGAGAGGAGGAAGCCAGAGTCCTTTTATTGTTATTATTTTTGTGCTGTTAGGAACTGAACTCAGGTTTGCACAAATGCTGTGTAAGTACCATGTCATTGAGCCACATTCTCATGCTTTTTATTAGAGACCAAGTAATGGGATGTTGGCCCAGGAAAATTTTATCTGCAATAGACTTCAACCAGGGGCTTAGAATTAGGATTCTCGGAGATGGAGCTTCTTTCTATTATCCCACCTTACCATTCATGTTTTTCTCCCTTATAACATCTCCTTTATCAAGGATTATCCTGTCTTTATGCACTCATGCTCAAGAACTACTTGCCAAAGTTACATATATGTGTGTTCTGTTTTTCTGTTTCCTTGAATTGAATTTTGCTTTAGTTACCTATTGACATATAATTACTCCTAAACTGAGTGACATAAAATGTTTCCTATCTTAACCTTTTGGTAAGTTAGAAATATGAATAAGGCTTAACTACTTCTCCGGTTTTAGGTTCTTACAAGGCAAGATATCAGCTACAATATAATCGAGGCAGGGCTTGTCTGAGAAAGGATCTGCCTGCAAGCCCCTCAGATAGTTGTGGCTCTCTCAGTTTCTTATGAGCTATTGACTGAAGTACCCAGAGTTCCTTGCCATGTGTACCTCCCCCAAGTGCATCTTGTAACATGGCAACTGATGTCATCAAAGTGAACAGAGGACAAGAGTGGGAAAAACACATTACTGGATCCAGACATGTCTCATCGCTTTTGCTCTGTTCTCTTTGCTAAGTGTGAGCCGATAGTTTCAACTATAGTAGAAAGAAAGGTTGCTTGAGAGAACAAATAAGGCAAAGTCACTGGGAGACATTTTAGAAGCTTCCCATGCTATCCGATCCCTTAACTCTTCCGTGTAACACTACCATAACTTCAAACATCTAACTTGAGTCTGACAGCTGTCTTACTGAAATATCCAGACATTTAATAACAACTTATTCCTTGTAATTGATAAGGTCAGTCTTAGTTCTTGCTTACAATGGGAAGAATAGAAAAAATAAAGCACTAATTAAGCTCTCAGAATTACCTCAGTGGACAAGGTATCAAGAGAGAAACATCTTAAAACATAATTTAAATGTGATTATTGTGCCAAGCTCTTAACAATGTCTTTGAAATTTTTATTTCCTTTGGCTGTCAGGCCTTATGAAGGGTTGATTTATCTGCATAGTCTGACTTCTGCCCAACTCCAACTTGTCAGTGGGAGTAGTAATTGCTTTTTCCATCTTTGTCTATTTACTGTCAGCTTGCATTGCTCTTAATTATCACTCCTTGTTACTGAGGTAATGTTGTGAATCTCCCCAAGCAAAGGATCATCTGCCCTGCAGGTTCTTGGCTGTGTTTAATAAAAATGTCCAGTTACTAACAGATTGCTTTAGTGACATGGCAGTGTGCATCATCAAGAACTAGAAAAACTGACTTCAATTGCCCATTTCCCACTTTATTTTTCTTTGAGACATCCAAATTTTAACAGGTGAGGTTTACAGTACATGTTTTTATGAAATATATTTTATAGGTAAAGCTAAGAATTAAAATA